>AXCO02011094.1:0-10540 GCA_000473525.2 Anopheles melas
ACACACACACACAAACATTCCACTGAATGGAGTGAGATGAAACGGCAAGAAAATAAATCACCCTCGCGCTTCCCGACGGGTGGGGCAAAATGGCTACGGTTTTTGATGCAAGCAAACCCGGACAGCAGCGGGAACAGTGACTGAGTGACAGGTTGAAGCACTCGGGTCGGACCGGCTGCAGCAGCAGCAGCAAGGTGCAGCCAACATTGAAGAAGGGAAATGGAGGAATCACATAAACCACCCCACAACATGGCGATGGCAATGGGCCAGGCTGACCTCATGGCCTGTCGGGGTCGCTAAGATGGCCACCATTTGGCGCGCACGAAAGTAGTAGCCGGGAGAGTAGGAGCCGCGTGTTGAACGATCGGGCGCGGCGCACAGCACCGAGCGGAGCACAGCATATCATTATGTGTCGTCCAGCCCGTTGGGTGATGAAGGGGACAGCGCTAACCCGCTTTTTTATGATGATGGGCACATATATAATGATATATAAATGATGAAATATTATAATACCATTCCTCCATTGTGCTGCCGCGTTCGCGTCATGTGCGCGATTCGGCGTGACGCTTCTACTTTTTCCCGCCCCGCGTTTCGGTGGCCCTGTGGGATGGTGGGCCCGGTTTGTGGTGGGATATTTTCATGCCGACAAGAACGGCTCATAGCATCGTTTTAAGTATTCCGTTTCCCTTCCCGCCTTACCCGCGCGCACCAGCGACTCCCGCCACACTCACTTGCTTCGTTTGATGTTTTGATGGTTTTGGTTTTCTGTTTCCTTTAGCGTCATTTGGTCCGATTTCTGATGCCGATCTCGACGCTCGCCCCGGCCATCGCAGTTGATGGTACGCTTTGCATACGCTTTTGTTCAGCATTTAGGTGGATTTATGTATTTTTAGCAGGGGAAATAAACGAACAACTCTCGACAAAGGGATGTGGCTGGGGTTCTAAGTAGGATGGGTTTGGTAGGCGAAGGTGCTGGCGGATATGCTGGCAAACAATAACGATCTCCTCTGCTACCGCTCCTCTGCATTATGGTGAGAAAACAACATCCCCAACACCCGTCGTGCGCCGCCATCCGTCTTTGTGACGGTGCAGTTAACTCATGAGCGTTTGCTTTTTTTTTTTTGTTTGTTAATTCTTGATGTGTTTATCTGTGCCGCTCGCACTGTGCCGGTGTGTCCTTTGCTCACACGTTGCGCTGTTTGTCTGCAATCATCGTTTATGATTCTACGATCGACCAATGTCAAACGGGTTGGCATCATACGACGCGAGCGAATACAGCTTTTTACGGTTCTATTTCGCTTCACCGTGCACCATGGAATGAAGAAATAAAACTGTCCAACGGGTGACGGGAGTGCCAGACGGATACGTCGGGAACGGCACTTGCGCTACCAGGAGTGTTGGAACCGCAAACACCCGTAGCTTGCCGGCTGCCAGGACTCGTTCGTATGCCACGTAACTAAGTAAGCGTTGGTCGCATTAAAACGAGGCAAGCGACGAGTTGGTATGGCACAGGTATTTTTTTGTTTTGTTTATATATTACTTACTCCTCGCCGAAACTCGTCCCGTTTCGCACTTTCCACCCGTGGCTGTAGTGCTTTTTGCATAAATAAATTGCAGCATCTCGTTGCCGCCCCCTGTTGGGAGCAAAGAATATGTTTTAATTTACGCGCAATCGACAAGGTTTTGTGCGATCGTTAATTAAGTAGAAACATGGCTTCATTTATGGTACCACCGACTGACATGATCCGTGCGGGATTAATTTATACGTCTTTTTGATGTTTTTTTGTGGGGCATGCGAGCAGCGGATACCATGGATAACGATATTTTTTTCTTAAGTAGGGCCAATTTTACAGCTGATATTAAAATCTTGCCAAAACGGGTTTTTAAGTACACAAGCATTACATATTACAGCATTTTTAAACATACATATAACACAAATTACACTTTTGTGCAGAAATAAACTTTAATTTAAATAGCGATTCAACACTTATTGATGATAAGAAATATTTCAACTAGCTTCAACACAGAGCAATTTAATCATATATTAATTATTACAACAAATTACTGAATTATTTTCAAAAATGAATGAGAATGGCGTACCACACAAAGCAAAGTATAGTAGTGATGAAAATAATTGTAATATTGAAAAAATAATGAGACAATTAGCCACACATATAATTAAATAATGTATGGAGAAATCAAAGAGAAGCATCAACAAACAATTCCATGAATACAATTGAGTTTAAAACCAATGGTTCATGATACAATGATTCAATGATCCATGCTTTTAATTTTTAAATTATGTAAGCTTTCTGTAAAGGTCTACGTGGTACGAAAAATCGGTCGAAAAGGTCGGAAAATGAGTATTTTTAGTTTATTGTTTCAAATTCAATGTAATCACATGTGAATCTGATTTTCTTTTAGATAATTACAATATTTTTTGTGTTCCAACGTCACCAACCTAGACTCTCACGTTAGACTCCCAATATATGAGAGACATTGAGAACAATTGATAACATAAAATTTACCGAGAATATTGGGGAAAAGGTTACTGCAATTAGAAAATGGTTTGCAAAGAAGAATGTTGTTTATTAAGATTTGATTTCAGTTTTGATGCAATGAACCGAATTACGCTAATAGGCTCAAAGTCGTCATAAAAATAATATAAAAAGTGGAAACAGTTGAATTTATTCTTCGAGGGCCTAAAAAATGGCTTCAAGATATATTAAAAACGATCATTCTTTCATGTATTCATACAAAACAATCGATGCTTTATTTAAAATCCAAAAGGTCACTAGAGATATTACGATAATTACTATGTCCATGACTCGTTTGTTATCGATGCGTCAAGGTTCTTGAAGCGTCAATGTTCAAAATATTTATCTTTTATAAAATGTATTGTAGTCTTTTCTTACCGAACAAACTTACAAGTTCACACATCCGACGAATATAATTCTCCGCAGGTGTAGACGTAGCACAAACTATTTCGGTGTTATAAGTTATAACATATATATTTTGTTATAAGTTGTATTTCTGCACTGTTTCTGTCAACAAAACCGCAAAAACTAACAAACAATGTTATATGACTTATCATATTATTGTATTATTTATCAAACTGTTTGAATATCCAGTTTGTGTGTAAGCACAATTTTAGGGCTATCAGCACAAGGATAAAACCGAGCATCAACCTAGAGAACGCTTGGCTTCCTGGCCATGTCAGCATAACTGTATCGTGAGTGGTCTATACAAGGAAAAAGATCCTGAATAAATTTTTCAACAAATCAAGAAGCTTCTGAAAATGTCGAGCTACACATGTCATAAGCCAAAATCTGTGCCTATGCTTATAAAGATACTTATAATCAGAAAGACAACTGATTCTATGAACGCCCTATTACCTCGCGTACGCTATCAGATCCTACTACTTGAGAAAAATAAAACAAATGCACAAATGTCAAATGCACAGCAATAAAACATCAATGATTCTTTTAATGGTGTTTCTGTCCAATTGTAGCATCGTTATCGTGCAAAATTGGACCTCTCAGAAACACAATGATGCCATATTCCAAACATAACATTAAAGCCAATTCAAACAAAACTTAAATCTCACAGCTTTTTAAACTGGATTAAAATGCAATGTCCTGTGCATGCGGGTTCGACCCAGTTCTACATAAAACTGAATGAAATATCGCAGCTCATCAAGATTTGCACTGAAGTAAAATAAGATTTGTTATACAATTTTACATTCTCTTTTATTGTCTTCATCGTCAGCAAAACACAAAAACGGAAAAGAACAATTAACGCATTTGCCTGTTTACAATTTCCTCATTACCCTCATTTTAATACAGCTTTAATATCCTTTCAACAAAAAACCCCTTCACCATTCGACGGCCCTCAACAAACTCAATAAATTACAAACTCTTTTATCTTTCCCTACACCACCGCATCATCCTACACCCTTCTACAGCTTCTAAGCTTGATCCTAGGTAAACACCATGCAAGATACTTCAATAAAATACTTAGACTGTTTGCAGTCCTTTTTTTTGAAAACCCCATTTTTACCGATTTCGACCATCGCGTTCAGCAGCCAACTAACGGATGTATACTGACCAAACCGTCTCACCCTCCCGTGCCTGAAAACGTGACAAGCGTCGAGCAATTATAAACTTCGGCACCGTGCTCTTATTAGCTTGGTCAGCTTTGCGGTTTTGTTGGTTTGATTTTTGTACACTTTGGTTTTAATTACGCCTTCCCCGAAACGGTCCCCCGGAACCTTCGGGTTGTCTAAGAGCCGTGCAACGCACCGGACATATTTACACTGCGTATCGGCTCAAAGCGTGAGCGTCAAACTGTCATCGGACCAAGTAACCCAATAAGCATTACCCAGTTGAGAAAAAACACACTAATGTGCACAAACGCCTGGTCCCTTGTCCTTAAGGCGGCAAAAAATCATGCAAATTCTCATCCCATCCGCCTGTGCCAAACCCATCATTCTCAGGACACTCGTTAACAAAGGCTTTGGGCTGATGCGAAAAACAAACATAATCGCCCAACCCGGGATCCCCGAAGGGTGCCATCACACGCATCAGATTTCCATAAGTGTAACAAAGTGAGGGAAGCGACACAAGAAAGAAATGATAAACTTTACTAAAACATGCAATACTGTATCCTTTGAAATTTGACCTACCAATAC
This sequence comes from Anopheles melas, assembly GCA_000473525.2. Classification (NCBI taxonomy): domain Eukaryota; kingdom Metazoa; phylum Arthropoda; class Insecta; order Diptera; family Culicidae; genus Anopheles; species Anopheles melas. The sequence continues at coordinate 4,691 of AXCO02011094.1, forward strand.
CAAGCGGGGTAGCTTGCCGAAGTGCCAAAAAAAAACAAGTAAAGCACACGCCTTCTCAGGAGCTTCCGGAGTTGGTAAACGCATCGGTGCCGGCAAGTGACCGCATGAAAATTGAGTTCCTTACCCCCGTACCCCAGTGCGTCTCACACTGTCAATAAGCAACGTTTTGCACCGACAAAATCAATGGGTTACTACCACCGACAAAAGGGATCGGCATGTTGTCCACTCTGATCACAGATACCGCTCGACATCATTTCGGACGTTCTTAGCTCGAGCGGTGGTCGGTACGGCCTCCAGTTAACCCTTTTTTTTCTTAACAAAAAACGTCTCCCAAAAGGGGATTTGCCATAGCGAGACACAAAGCGATGGAAACTCGCATGGAAATTCCGAAGCACTAAACATATGGATAAACGTTACTTGAACACAAAACCAGTAGGCCAGAGATGATCTGCTTTCTGATTCCATCATATTGGAAAAACGTTGTTTGTTGAGGCTCCGATTGCTCTGTATACCGAATACTATCACACACACACACACATACAAGCAAATACGTTTACAAACTGCTGATAGTGCTGGTAGGATACGCGTTATACCACTTCCCCTCGGCAAGCCTCACCAAACACGGTCGCTATTTCCAGATGTAGACCTATAATGAATGCTTGTACGGTCGATCATCATCATACTCCCCGTCGGTATCGATTCTTCATAACGAAACCGGATACAGTAGTAGTGGCAACTGCTGGAAGCGATGCAGAAATGAACCGTCGTTTAAAAAACATTCCTTCATGCTTCTATTTCCTGTTTGTATCCAGCTATCCACACCACACCAGCATTTTGCTCCAAAAGAAACCGAGTTTTTGCTGCAGCTTCAGCGCCAAGATATTGCTCAAAAGCATAAGGGAATCGCAGGACGGAAAAGGGTAAGAACGATACAAACGAGCTGTGCAAAAGTATGCTAACGAAATGCAAATTTCAACAAACCTTTTGAACTATTATCCCCTCTCTTTTTGAGGTTCAACGGGCTTTTCCCTTATTCGGTCGAGGGATAAAAAAACAACACAAGACAAGAAGGGTGTAGATTTTTGAGACGGATGAGCGCCACACGCAAGGGTTATGCTCGCTTACTCCATGCTTTAGTGTGTTATTGCCGTGTGTATCTAGTGGGCCGACACGCACTATATCGGTAGGATGAAGCTTTCCCACCAGGCAACAAACGCACTTTTAGTACGGGGTAGTGTTATAGTGCCGGCCCTCAGTATCACCAACGCATGCAGTACTCCAGCAGTAAGCGTGAAATACGTAACTGCAATGCTGCTGATTCCCTGCTGTTCCCAAGAACTTCCACCCATGTAAGCGTTGTATTCGGCCGAGTAGATACGGTTGCAACTCATGCGTTGGTGAAGGGTTGCCGGTTAAGTGCTACCAGTACCTGAGCACGAGCTTGATTTCTGCCAAGAGGGGTTCTGCTTTTAAGCTGTGCTGACTACAAGCACAAAAACAATACGCAAGGTATCTTTTGAGGGGTGATATATACAAACGAGCATATTTACTTATGCTTTAGCAACTGGCACTGTGGGTGTAAATAGTATGAAATTATAAATACTTTTTGTAATTGTTTAAAACAAATAGCCGTGTTTCTTCTAAAAAGAGTTGCATTTTGAACAGCAATCAACACACAATTAACTATAAACAGCCTACCAACTAGCTTCAATTGCAATTCTAATGTATAAGGAAACCACTTACGCCCAAAAACTGTAAAAAAAAACAGTTAATAGCACTTGTCCTGCACAAACCGAAAACTTTCTCAAATCACCGCAACTCAGTTGCGCAAAAAAATCACGCCCCTTTTCCTTTATTAAGACAGATTGTAAAATAAGTCTGAATCGAATTAATAGACACAAATTGAACAGATTGTATCTTCTCCATTGCTCCCGATCGGTCCGAGAAGGCTGGCTCTGTGTGTATGAGAGACTGCGGGAAAGAGATACATCTATATATATATATATATATATAGTGAGAGAGCACGCGCCCAAGCGCTAATGAAATTAATCAAAGCAATTAATTGAAAACACTAATAAGAAATTTTTGACCATCACTGTGCGCCAAAGCCAGTGCCGCAAAACAGTGTCGTGGGTAACAAAGCAACAAAAAGGACGGAGAACTCCACTGTACGTATCCACCCGAACCCATTTTCCACAACACAGCGATGCATCAAACTGGCTGGCTTCTAATGAAGTTTAACGCATCGGAAAGATAGGTGAGCGTCCGTTGTTCCGGGTACGTACTTACGCACCACGCAACAGCAACCGTGAGGGAATATTAATTGCCTTTAAAGGATAAAAGAGGCTCCCAGGGCTATTTATAGGTGCTATTTATAGACCGATATCATGCATCGCCTACCCCCCCGCCTGGTAAATAAGGTTAAATTGCACGGTGGAATGGTGACGCTCCGGTACGAAACCGGTACCGTTTACGCACCACGATACGAAGTGCTGCGTAGGCGTGTTGCCTGCTAGCAGCACATGCAATTATCTGTCGAAAGCTCTAATTACTAACGCCGAAAATATCGCGCCGTTCGATGTTGGGAGTTAAAAAGATAAATGGTTTGGAAGCACAGCGCAAACAACGCATGTTTTATCCACGAAGCAAGCGTGCATTCGATGTGGCGTACAAACAGATTAATACGTCGGAGAATGGTAATAGATATAGGCTATTGTAAATATGTAACGGTTTCCAGGTAATTGGTTGCATTTGCTTCATGCAACGTATGCAAGATACAATGATAATTATTCATTGAAAGACACTCCATTCCAATGGAACGTAAAGCTACAGGCAGGATTTATCCATTACAGCAGCAAGAAACTTCTTGATTTAGAATCAATTCCACGACCAGTAAGGTTTGCGACTAGTTTCAGGACCGGTATAGAGTCAGTTTCAGTTCCAAAAACATGATTTGGTTAAATAACAATTATACAACCAGAATCATGCCCAAGATTACTATGCATATATTCATCTTTAGATTCAACTATGTATTCTGGATCAGTTTTTTTAGTGTGCAAATTGGAATCATCGGACATCTCATACTGTTTGCACGGGTCAAATTAACGGTGTGCGTTATTTTAGTATTTTTCACCCAAATCTCTTAACAAACTACCATCCAAAAAGCAAAACTAGTGGCGAAATATTTAACAAGTACGCTCTCCCAGAGCTGCAGAAAGATAATCGTGCGTAGAATTAAACCCACTGCACGGTCCTACCACCAGCATGGCACTGGAACGCAAACGATCTATGTTTCCCGTACAGAATCCACGTCCGCTTATCCCTCTCACAGCAAACATTCTGCTCGCATTGGGCACGACGTTCATTCTCAACGATACCCGGGGCCCGGGTACCATTTTCCCATGCTGGTCCCGGTCATTGAGTCAGCAAATAATTTATGTCTTCTGCCCTTCGCTCACACTGCACGCACGTCTTCTTGCACGACCAATTTGATACCGATCCCCGATGCTTTCGCGAACAGTTTAAGGATGCGGCACAGCATGCCGCACGCCTTCAGTGGCCCTGCATACCCTCAACCAACCCCTCCCGTATCGTACTACACGCAGCAAATGAAAACACTTGCAAACGTTGATGGAACGAGCGCTTTCGACTAAAATATTGCCAAATCCCGAGCAACGCCCTCCCGTTCGAAAGTGCGGTAGCATGGGACGGAGTAGCACAGCATGCAAATCTGCCGACGGTACAACGGGGACAGTTTGAAATATGAAGTGAATAAATCCACCACCACCACCATGAGCACCATCTCATGAGCAGGTCTAATCTTGCTACTTAGAGTTCCGAAGCATAATCATTCGAAGGCACTGATGTTCGACTTTTCCATTCACTGTGCATCACAGATCACGCAGCACGGTACGGAGAAAGCAGGGAGAGCGAGAGGGATAGGCGAACCATCATACTGGTATGCTGCCGTCCGCCGAATTCTCCCAACTGCCTTTGCTCGGTGGCTGCAGATCGTTCTGAAGCGATAAAACACTTCTTCACCGTGAGCATCACCACCATTCCCCGGCCCTAGTGCTCGCCGTACCAGATCGATCAGATAACATTAGTTACACCGGGAGGGAAGTAGCGTGCAGGGTGTCTCAGCTGTAGGGCTCCGAACATTGGGCTTGACCCCGGGAGTGCGTACGTGGAACGAGTGTAGCCCAAAGGTGGCATTATAAATGGTGTGAACCTTCAATAAATGATTAGCAAATTAACTGATTACCCGCCCCTGACAACCTCGGCCCGCCACACATAAGCTGCACCCAGTGAAGGCATGAAGAACGGAAGGACATTAGCAGGCCCGCCGGTATGGTGGCTCAGCATTTTTATTTTTCTTCACTTTCTCTCGCTCTCGTGGCGCTGCCATTAACCTTTTGGTAAGGGTTCGGTTGTGCTAGTACGAGGGGCAAAAGTCGATCCATCGTAGGAAACAAATACAAAAAAAAAATCCTTGCACGACAAGAGTGAGTGGTTTAGCAGGAAAGAAAACGTGGTGCAAATCATGCCGGAAGTGGGAAAATCGTTATGCCGTATAGGCAACAAAGTGTTAACAATTCGAAGGATGGGCAAGGTTTGTTGCGTGTTTTGTTGATTAAATTTTAATATACTTAAGCTTACGAGCTGTTAAGCAAATGGCAAATCTATCACGCAAAGAAATAATGACCTGGATTTAAGTAAATTTAAACGTTGCGAACTCTGCTAAAGCTGTTTAAACAAACAGTGCAGATAATCGTCATTCCCGCACGGCTTTAAGTGCAATAAATATTAGCTGTAATAAATTAAAACACACCAAAATTCTTTGCCCAACATTTTCAATAGGTCAACTCTACCGTGAAGCTATAGAAATTAAAAATGATCCACCGTAGGTACAATGAAGCCCTGCCCCTCCCCAATTTGCGCCATTTCATTATCTTCGCACACATGCACAATCTGCCAGAGCGTGCTTCAACCGGACAAAACCCGGAACGCTCCCCGCACACAGGTAAGCCGGCGGGCGCTGTCCTCGCTAGCCGGTAAATCTTCCAAAACTATTAATTATATTTTAATGATACCACACTTCCCGGGGCACGGTGGCTCGTTCCGGTAAAGATAAAGGGATAACTGAAGGTCGTTAACCGCCGCAGAGTGCTGCCAACAACCGTCATCGCCATCCCGGAACCATCCTTTCCCGGCAGCGTAACATTGCTGACAAAACCCGAATGACCGCACATACAAACTTACACACACATACACACAACTGCAATACACACAGACACGCGTTCTGTGTGATGTGCGCGTGTTTTAGATTAAATTTAAATCAAGCGATTAACGCATACACGCGGCGCACACTCATTCATTTACACAAGGAAAGCATCCTCGGGGTGAAATTGCTGCCTCCAATACCACCCACACAGAACGGGTTTGGTTTTGGAAAGGTTTTACAGGCGAGATAGAGAGGGTGAGAGAGTGGAAGGGTGACAGCGCGTTGGAGCATTTCCGCGAGCAAATTCCGTCTGCTTGGTGGTCGTGGTGGCCGCCTTCCGCACGGCTCGTCCAGCGGTAATTTAATTGATGGCACATGAATGAATCATGGTGAGTATAATTTCATCACTCGTATCTTGGCCCATCCACACACACACACACCCGCGGGTGAGCACGCGATGTCTGACGCCACGGACAGTTCCTGTCCACGTGTGTGTGTGTGTGTGTGTGTGTGTGAATGTGCGAAAGGGAAAGAGGGGTTACGTACGACATCTGCTTTCCACATCCGGGTAGCACGGAGCGCGGGGAAAGGACGCTAGCATCCAAACGATGAAATTGCAAAGGATG
>AXCO02011095.1:0-10502 GCA_000473525.2 Anopheles melas
CCCCCCCCCCCCCCCCCCCGCTGCAGTGGCAGACCGGTTTCCGGTTTGTGTGTGAGCGCTCTTTGGATTGGGAATGGACCGCAAGCTGATAAGATATCGACCGAGAGAAAAAAAGGCACCATCTAACAATCAAGACTGCGCGATAATTTATCACACTCCGGAGAAGGATGATGATTTCGGCGAAATTTCTCACCCTTGACGCCGTAACAAAGGAAATCCACTGAAAAGCAAAGCAAAAAACACAACACAACCTCCCGTTGGTTGCAACATTTGACTTTCCGCCTGCCCCTTGGCAGGTCTTTGGTGTTGGTGTCTTGCGTTCTCCGCGAAAGCGAAAGGCAAAATTTGCAAACAGTCAGCAGCCACGGCGGCAGTTGATTAGATTAATTAAGGAACAGCGGGAAAGGCAATACAATAAACTCTCCTACTGGCAGCTGACGGAAGGGGGCACACGGGTGCTTTCTACAAAGGCCGTGGCACCCATCTGTTCACGGCACGGGTTTTCAGTTTGGAGCGATCATCATCGCTGGGTGTAGTGGGGTGAAAGCGAACGAGACACCACGTGTGTGTGTGTGTGTATCGATCATCTTTTTTTATTTGGTATGTGCTAATCGAATCATTAAGCTTCAATGAGGAGCCACTCCGGATCCCATGGGAGCCCAAATGACCCACAATCGAAAGTGATGGGAAGGGCCGTTCGGTGCGGTACTTTGCCGCTTTCCAGGCTTGAAGTTCTCTGAAGGCGCCGAGGTACCGTAAAGCTCTGCGCCAGTCATCTCAATTGGATTCCGCTCCGAGTGCTTCAGTGCTGCAGCCATCATGATGAGTGATGATCATGATGAATGGGCACGAAATAACACTCATCGGGTAGAGCAACACACACACACGCGCGTGTGGTCTGCCGTTGAATGCAAAGAAGCCTAACGATTGGGCCTGCCCGTGTGTGTGTTTGTGCGGGAACGTATCTCCAAATGAAGTCTTATTCTTGCTGCTAGCACATTGCTATTAGTTCTATCGTTAAGCCCATCGCCCAACAAAACATGCTCCTGTGAGGTTAGTTGTTTTGTTTCCCATACGCTTCTACTTTATCGGCTCCCACTTTCATATCAACGCAGCAGCTCTGTATAGGCCCCCGTTGTGTGTGTGCACGAAAACGAAATCGAAAGTTCAACTCACGTGAGGCCCTCAATCATCAAAATGATGCCCCTTCTGCGGTGGCGGGAAGGAGTGTGGCAAAGGCGATCGTAGGCGATCGCAGCAAGAGATGATTTTTCTTTCCACACTTTCCACACGCGGCTGTGGGTAAAGGTACGATACCAGATGGGATGGAAAACGAAAAATTGTAAAACAGCTGGGCCCTTGGCGCATTAGAGAACACATTACACTCATCAACACTCATGGTTGTCTGGGAAAATGTGCCCTTGTTTTTTGTTGCTGTCGGCGCCACACATCAAACGGTTGTAATATGTGTGAATGCTACAAAAAAAAGGCAGTCCGCTGAGAGTGAAACGCCACCAAGTAGATCACTTTCGATGTGTTACGCTGTTAGAGGTGTAACGGGAGGGATAGGATGATATCAGCACACACTGTCACTGGGCGTACACCGGAGTGTCGTCATGGCCTACTGGTGATCAAGGGTTTATGAGAAGCACGCCGATCGGTTCCCATGGCTTCAAAACAAAGTGTTTATTACTATGAAAGTGGGATGCCTGCTTAGTGGCATAATAAATGGAGCATTATCTTCGAGGGGAGTCTTGCGTTCACTTTCACCGCAAGATGACACCCTCCATTTGATTGCGTAAAACAGTCTCAATCCAGCTTCGTATTCATTCTTGTGCTTGTGGAAATTTGGAGCACACTTTGGAGTTTTCGAGCAAAAAGCGATCGTGATGATGAGGTGGCACCACAGCTCTACGGGTCAAGCGAAACGTGCCTGCACGCAGGCTTTTTGCCCCTTAGCAATGCCCCACTTCCGGTTGCCTCGGCGGTTTGGCCATTGCGGCAAATATTTGCAGCCCCATCCGTTCGACTGACCCCGAAACGGAAAACCGATCAATAAAAACCGCCCGCACCGGCCCTAGAACGATCAGTGTGCAGCGCTCCGATCAGTCGAGCGGTACAGAGTTCTCTTCTTCCGATTGTGGCCCTCCACGTTGAAGAAGTTATTGCAATAACAACAACAAAAAGCCCTTTAAAACGCAAGGCTCAACCGTTGAGTTTCTACTTAGACCTGTGCGTGGGTTCTACCTAGAAGCGCGCGGAACGTTCAGTGTGGGCAAATTCTCCTGGCAAGATGGGTGGCATTGTATCGCGCGTGTTCCGCGGTGCTCCGGAGCATTCCAACTGTCAAAAGTGTCAGCGTAGCTGCTGCATCTGTCTCGACACGGGGCTGGAGCTGACGCAGCGCCGGCTGTTGCGGCTGGAGGAACGGGAACGGCGGCGCAGCCGGGCCGGGAGCATCGCAAGCCGCCGGTTTCTGAGCGACGTGGAGCTGGAGGAGGAGGAGGAGGAGGAGCTGGAGCTGGAAGAAGTGCTGCCGAGAACGCGTCCTGCCTCGCGCCGCTCTCTACGCAGACCGGCCGCGCAACGGCCCAGACGCCCGGCACAACCCGAACCGGAGGAGGAAGAGGAACCGGCAGAAGAGGAAGAGGAGCAACCGGCACCACAGCCAAGGCAGCGACCGCGCGCACGGACCACCACGGTACGACGTCCGGCCCCGGCACGCCGTCCCAGACGGGCCCAACCGCAGCAGGAAGTGGAGCCGGAGGAGGAAGAGGAGGAGGAGGAGCCAGAACCGGCGCCAGCACCACGCCCTGCTCGGGCACCACAGCGCGCTCAGCAGCCACGTCAGCGTGCACAGCCACGTCGTGCGCAACGCCAACCACAACCTCAAGAAGAGCCCGAAGAGGAGGACAACGGCGAGGAGGAGGAGGAAGAACAGCAGCAGCCGCCACGACGAGCGCGTCCGCAGGCACCACAGCAGGCTCCAAGACGCCAGCAACCGGCAGCCCGTCGTCGTAACAATCCACCAGCACAAGAAGAACCAGAAGAGGAGGAAGATCCCGCTCCGGAAGAGGAGCGGGCACCAGCACGCCGTCGTCAGCGCACCCAGCGAACCCGTACCCAGCAGCAACGTCGTCGTACGCAACGGCCTGCGGAAGAGGATCTGAGCACGGGCACGGAAGAGCTGGAAGAGCTGGAAGAGGAGTTGGGCCGTGAGGCAAGATTGCGTCGTCTCGAGCGTCGTCTGCTGCTCGAGGAGGACCACATCCGAGGCCGTATGCTGCGCGAGGATGAGCTCCGTCGTCAGCGATCGTGCCGCCGGCGGCATCAGCAGCAGCAGAAGCAACAGTACCAGCTGTCACTCGATCGTCGCCAGCAGCGTGAGCCCGAGCCGGAAGTGGTGCGTGGCCCGAACGTGCGCCGTCTGGTCGCTTGTTACGAGCTGAAGCGTAGCGACATCAGCGAAACCGACGCCCAGTCCCTTCAGAATCTGTTCACACAAGTGGATGACCATCCGATGCGCCACTGCACCGGTGCCCGTTCGCCCGATCGTTGCTGTACTAACACGCTCGTTCCAATCTGAATGTTTGACCGCAGTTTTGCTAACAACGTCCACTAATATCTATCCTCTCTTGTGTACCTTTCCAGGACTCTCCACTGTCGTCGAAGGTGGCCCTATTTAACCAGACTGCCCAGAGCCACCGGGAATCGCAGCTCTCCAATCCGTTCTCCGATGCACAGGCGTCACGCGGCATGGCCAGGCTACAGATCAGCAAGGAGGAGTATGGCAAGTAAGTAAAGCAATGGCAAGGACGAGACAGGGCGAGAGCTAGCGCTACCGTTCGACCATCAACCTCGACATCGTTTTTTTACCGTGGCAAACACGCACACACCCCTCAGTCAGTCTCAGGCCACTAATCAACTATGCTAACCTTACGCCCAATGTTAGGAGTTCCGTGCGGGGTGAAAGTGGTACACGCCAGTGCATCAAGTTCTCGCCGGTCCATCGATTCGGTGGACCTCCCTGTAACTACTTTACACGTCTGTACGAGTTTTTCTTTCGTGTTTGTTTTTAACTTCGAGCCCGATCTCCCGATCGTGGCGTGATGTAACCTTTGTGAGAAAAGAGCCTAAGGCGTCCTTCTATTTGCATAAAGCAATTACACATTGTATGTCTTCCTTCTGTGTGCTGTGAGTGGCGATCGCTCGCACCGCCTTCCTTCTTCCTTCGCGATCGGACAATAAAAACGAATGCCTTCGGTTTTGTTATGCGCATTTAACGCTTCGCTGAATCTTGGAGGGGTGTACAGCAACAGCAGCAGTAGCAGCAGTAGCAGTAGCAGCAACTTGCTGGAGGTGGACGGAGTTTTCGTATCGAACACGGATGCGCATGATCTAATGATCAAGTGGCACCCATCATACAGTCGCATTTCTTTCATTCGCACGAGAACTGCTAAACTAGTCACTAAAGGAGGAGCGCGGCCTGTTATTAGCTTCATGTACTTCCCTGTTCCCGGGCGATCTCCCTGTCTCTTCCGGGTGTGCAACTGCTCAAACGCCTATCGTGATACAAATATGTAACCGAGTGTGTAATCCAATGCACGACATACAAAAACGCCAATCGAAAAAGCTCAATAAAAATGTATATTAACCGTAGTATGTAAGCGATCGCACCCGTAAACAACTTGTCTTTGTCATCTTAGTATCTTAGTCGATCATTAAAGCCGTTAATTTGCAATCCGAACCATTTCCATTTTCCTCCACCAGACCCAAGGCGGGCAGCTTAACTGAGTACCGAGGCAAGAAGGCCAACATCCAGGTGTACCAGGAAATGCTCGAACTCTGCCAGGTGATCGACGTTGACGGCAAGCCCGTGTCGAAGAAGAACCCCGACATCAAGATGATCTACTTCGGCGAACTGTTTAATGTACGTATCTCGTCTTTCGGATGACACTTTTGTTGGCCTCCAGTTCCAATGCTCGTTTCTTTTTTCTTTTTCCTCCTCCTCCTCCTCCTTCTCCCTCAGATTTACACACACATTAACGACAAGCTGGTCGGACTGTTGCTACGCGCCCGCAAGCACGACCTCATCCAGTTCGAGGGCGAATGTCTGTTCCAGCGGCGCGACGATCACGTGCCGGTGTACCTTACCAAACCGGTCGCCCAGATCCGGGACATTCTCGTCGGCAAGCAGACGGAAATTCGGCGCAGTTTAAGTCCCAACCCGCAGCCTACCAACATGTTACCTTAGGAATGCTAGAACCTATAGTAGCAGTAAGCGCGTGTCGTCAAGTCGTCAGCTCTCGTCGTCAGCCGCCACCACCACCACCGCCTACTTCTGTTGTGAAGGGTGGGGATCCATCGGAGCAACGGATTGTGTCCTCTCTCGCCAGCCGGAATGAATGGCGCTGTGTGAGTGTGTGTGTGTGTGTGTGTGTGTGTGTGTGTGTGTGTGTGTGTGTGTGTGTGTAGTGTGCAAAAGGATGTAGTGTGTGGGAATGAGTTGTCTGTGCAAATCAAGGAGGACACGAGAGAGGATATATTGCTACGGCCGAGGATAGTGATACTGCCGCACGCGACACGATCGTGATGGGATCAGCTGTTGTCCCATTGCCAAACTCATATGCCACAATTTGATCTGTATATTTTTGGGTAGCGTATAGAGTGAAAGCGAGAGAGAGAGAGAGAGAGAGAGAGAGAGAGAGAGAGAGAGAGAGAGAGAGGAGCTATGTTAGTCGTTAGTGGTAGTCGTCGATTCTGATGTGACTATTGTATTTCCACTGTTGTGTCGTCGTCGTCGTTGTAGCTGTTAAGTGATCGTCCTCCTCACAGAGTTGGTGTGAGCGATGAAGAGAACAGGTTTTGGGAAAGGGTGCGGTGTAAAAAGATCACCGCAGCTCCCTTGTAGTGTTTTGGTTCCGTTTTGGATCGGATATTATGATTTTTGTGTGAGTGTATCTGTGTCGTTTTTCGGGTCGTGCGCATTCGTTCGACTGATTCCAGGGATGTATACCAAATACAATAGAATGTGGTTAGCAGCAACCGACGTTAGGGTGCAGGAAGGGGCAAAAAGCTGCATAGCTGCAATGTTAGCGAACCAAATTAGCGAAGTAGTAGCATTAAGTGTGCAATGTGTAAGCTATACTAGTACCAGCACCAAATCCTCCAAACTCGATCTTTCGATCTTACATCTCGGCCGTTAGGTTTAGACCACCAACACTTTAGTGTCTCTTTCAAGGTTTATCGTTTTTTTTTTTTGTTTGTGTTTCCATGCAATATCTCTCACATAGTTGTATCTTTACCTACTTGCCTTCCTTTTTCGTAATGATTTGTTTCGTCTTTCTCCAAACTTTCCCATTTACCCGAAAAGCTTTCGAATCCGCTTGTCAGTAGTGACAGTATTAAGCTAGTTGTAAGGTTATCTCATCATCACGATCACCTCCCGTCCCGTCGGGCCCTTCGGAAAAGCATCAATGCTACAGCTCCACAAGTGCGGTGGTAGTGTGCAATAGTTAGTAGATCGTGTAGGTTGGGCCTCTCGCTACTGTACGGAAGATGATATGTTGATACAGCCAACATTTGCAAGAAAATAATAAAGAAAACGGAAACTGAATCGCTCGCTGTGAGTGTGTGTATGTTTTTCTATGCAGGGAAAATTTAATGAAAGAAACGATAAAAAGCGGGCTGTGCGTTTTATTGTGTAAGCTTCCGGTGCAATGGAAATCGTTTAGATATGGGCACCAATCACGCAAACGAAGATGATAGGCAAAAGGCAAAATGAAGATGTACGCATTGGTTCTCAGGGGAGAAAAACGACACAACAAAAGCAACATAATACACGCTTAATCGACTTAAGCTGCAACAAATGCACGAGAGCATGCAAACAATCGGGGATGCAGTGTGAGCTTAGGATCGGCCCCCGGACAATGGGTTTTTTTTTTTTTCATAAGAGTGAATATTATTGAGGTTTTAGGGGGAGGAGGAGCGCAGTATACACGGTGGGGCAATTTCCATGATAAAGAAATGGGAATGGTATTTAAGATCTATTCACTAATTACTATTATCGATTTAATGTTCCTAAACCATTGCCGAAGAGAAGAATCACATAATGACAGGTCAATAATAAACTATAGCTAGATAAGTTACATTAACTATACAACAAATCAAATTAAATTCAATTTTACAACCGTTCTCGTTAACTCTCCCATCGCGGACCATTGTCCAGGTGAACTAATAACTGTCATTTTGAATCGCACAGTTGTCAATCACACCAACACAATGGTCGGTCATTTTATTTAGAAATTTAGAACATTCGATGTCCGCAGAAGCGCCCACCGTGTACCTTATGCTGTCATAGCTGTCAGCGTGATTGTCAAACAAAACGAGAAAAACACCGATTCCAGCAACGCCGCGAAAAAAGTGTGTGTCGCGAATTTTGTTGAATTTATTAGCTTTTTCTGCTACTTTCTGCCAGCTGGTCACACCCGCGCGCAACCATGGCGGATGAAGGGAACGAGGACAGCTGGTTGTACGGCAATTCGGGGCAGGACGGGCTGGCAAGTGACTCGGCCGCAAATGCCGACGCTGATCCGGCTGCGAGCGGCAAAAACAATAACGCGCTGTGGGACGAACAGGAAGACTCACAAACCGCAACCGGAGACGCCGGTGGCCTCGATGCGGATGGCAAACGGCGTGGTTCAAACGATCTCGGCAGTGGTGCACCGGACGGCGCGAATGGACACTCGACGCGGGAGCAGCAGTGCGATGACAATGCGATGGATTCGAGCGATCTGCGTCAGCCGGACGGGGCGGAACTGGACGAGGGACAGGACGATTCGCACCTGATGGATGACGATCGAACGGAAAGTGTGCTGCGGGAGGAAGAAAGAGCGTCGAAGCGCGATGAAGCGGAAAAGGGTGAGGACGGTGAGATAACTGGCGATGGCGAGAAGGCGGGAGAGAAGAGCAAGGCGGATGCGGCCGATGGAAAGGATAAGGCGGACGAGGGCGCGAAGGACAAGGGCGGCTTGAGCGACATGGAAAGCGATATCGACAGTGACGAGGATGACGACATTAACGTGGTGATTGGAGACATCAAGTCGGGTCCGAGCTACAACATCATTAAACAGCGCGGCCCAATCATGCCCAACCAGCAGGCTGCCAATGCGGCCGGTGTGACGGACAAAACGAAGCAACCGGCAGGGAAGTTTAGCATGGAAGAGTTTGAGAGCGTGGGCATGATCAATGGCGTTCCGGCGCACGAGTTCAGCATCGATTCGCTGGACGAGAAGCCGTGGCGCAAGCCGGGTGCCGACATTACGGACTACTTCAACTACGGCTTCAACGAGGAAACGTGGCGATCGTACTGCGAGCGGCAGAAGCGCATGCGACAGCACGAGAGCGGCGTCGGTATGGCGGGACTCACGATAAACAACCCACAGGCGGCACCGCCCATGGGCATGATGCGGGACATGCGACGGTCGGGCGGTCCGATGGGCGGTGGCCCGATGGGAGGTCCGCGCAAGATGAACGGCCCGATCGAGGTGATCGGTGGCGGGCCCGGCGGACCGATGGGCGGCGGCGGCCCAATGGGAGGCGGTGGCGACCGAGGCGACAGAAGACAGCGCGACGACGGTATGGGCATGTCGAGCCAACCGAAGGAGAACGTCATTCAGGTGATGACGGCCGATCGGCGGGAGTACAGCCGGACGGTAGTTGGAAACAAGTACGATCCACCGATGGGTGGTGGGCCGCCCGGGTTCGGTGGCGGACCGCCGGACTTTTATCACCAGGAACCGGATTACGGCGACTACTACGATCCAATGCAGGAATCGCAGTGGGGCAACGACAATGGCAATTGGCAACCGACCGGCATTAAAACGCTCACACCCTTGCCGCCGATGATGCACCCGAACATGGGTGGCATGGGTGGCCAGCAGCAGCACATGGACATGATGAGTGGCGGCGGCAACGGTGGTGGTGGTAGTGGTGGTGGTGGTGGCGGCGGCGGCGAGCGGATGGTAATGCCACCGCCTCAGCAGATGCAGGGTATGGGCGGTGGTCCGGGTATGGGTCAAGGTGGCGGTGGCCGGCTGCACCCGCCCGGCATGGGTCCGGGAGGACCGCGCGGTGGTGACATGCGCAATCCCAACGATCGCAAGCGTGGCGATCCGCGCGAACGCGAGCGTGATCGAGAA
This sequence comes from Anopheles melas, assembly GCA_000473525.2. Lineage (NCBI taxonomy): Eukaryota > Metazoa > Arthropoda > Insecta > Diptera > Culicidae > Anopheles > Anopheles melas. The sequence continues at coordinate 9,201 of AXCO02011095.1, forward strand.
CCGCCGCGCAGAGATCGGGAACGGGATCGTGGACGGGATCGGGAGCGTGAGCACGAGCGGGACCGTGACCGGGATCGCGAGCGAAAGGAACGTGAAAGGGCGGGCGATCATCGATCGGAACGAGAGTCTGGGCTCGTCCCGCCAAAGGAAGAGCTGGTGGTGGATCCAATTCTTGGGCCCGTAGCAGTGGTTCCGCCTGGACCACCGCAGACGGCCGGTTCCTCATCGTCCTCATCGCGCGACGACAAAGACAAACGTTCCGCCAAACCGGATCGTCACAAGGAACGCAGCAGGTAGGTGTAAAAGGAGCCGCTTCATGTTGTTTGTTTGGAAAACTAATTTTACGTTTTCGCTTTCTGCAGCCACCGTGAGCGATCCCGCAGCCGCGAACGATCCAAATCGAGACGGTCCGACCGGAGCAGGGAGCGGGAGCAGCGAGAGCGACACAGTCGCGATAAGAAAAAGTCCCACCGGAAGGACAAAGAGGACGGAGAATGAGCGGCACCGAGTGGACGCCAGCGACGGCGACGACGGTGTTCGTCATTGGAGGACACAAAAGTAATGAAATTTAGCATTGTAAGCAGTGGCTCGCTGCGAAGGCGGGCTGAGATAGAGAAAGATTCGTTTTCGGTTCGAGGAGGGCAGGCAAACTCTTTAAGCATATACATCGGCACGTTAGATGTAAGATGGATGTATCGTACAATTGTGTAGATAAAATACAAATCAGCGCAAAACGTGGATATCGTGTGGGATGAGGTACCTAATGGTGTGCAAAGGTGTGTAGAGAAGCGGAGGGAAGGAAGGAAATAGTATGCATGCGATATTCGTAGCAGGACGTATGGGGGCATTCTGTCTCCCACTTTTTTATGGGATCTGTGCCACAATGGTGTCCCGATTTTGTTCAGGACTTTGTGTTGCCATGGTCCGAGGATGCTCGATATGAATCCATCCTTTGCTTCATCCGATGGAATGCCTGATAGAGATCTGCTGCTCGGGTGCGGTTACTGCTGGATTATTGTTCTCAAAAGATGCTACGGGGTGTTTTTTGTCCACTTTTGGCAACACGAAACGCCACGACAGCAAATGCATCCGACACATCGATTCATTCATCAATATAAATGTATTTTAATTATAAAAATCATCGCTGCATCGTGCAGAAAAATCGAAAAAACGACGATCACGCACGTTGCGAGTCCGAAATTGCGCCTCTTTTAACGGTCCGCGTGAAAAGTTTCAGCAGAAATTTAAATTCTCATTTCACACTGAAATTTTCCCCATGCGCCGGGCAGCTGTAAACGGAGT
>AXCO02011100.1:0-10640 GCA_000473525.2 Anopheles melas
ACACACATAAACATGGATCGCAATGGGCAAGAAAGAGACAAACAAAGAAAGAGAGAGGGTAAGAGAAGGAAAAGATTCAAATCGAAACAATCGCGAGATCAAGTGGTATCGAGGTACGCCACGGATGTGGTAGAACAACAGATAGATATCATGGTTGATATGTACTAAAAGCGGCAAATGGATCTTCCGGGTCTTCGAGTCACAGCGGTACAATAGACATAGTCAGCGCACTACACACTAGCGCGATGGTACTTACTTTTTGTAGATTAATCGTTTAATTTTCTGCTTCAACACAAACAGGGCGAAAATGAGAAATCCTTGAATGCAGTTGCACACGTCCGAGACGTAAAATATCCAGGCATTATTATCGACGGCCCAGGAGATAATCTCCAGCGACCAGGTGACTCCCATCACGATAAACAGTCGCAGGTAGAGTCCGAATCTAGAAGAGAAATAAACAAAGCACAAGGTTAAACCACCTGCCTGTAATGATTTACGTGTCACGGATCTTATCAACACGTGTTTACATCGTTACGGGTTTGAAGTTGTGCTTGTTCCTGTCGTAGTTAATTTTGGTTGTGTACATACTGATGATACTGATTGTGTGATACTGATCTGGTACAACAAAACTGAGATAGTGTGTAAGAGATTCAGAAGGTTGAAATTACATTTCACGAGCGTTTAATATTGCTGTTGGAATCTATCTCGGAAAACAGTGTCTTATCCTATCTCCTTTCCCCTCATGTTATCCTCTGACCTTTCTTTAGGCTTGGTTATCAGCAATTATTACATTTATAAACAATGTGATTATTTAGTTTGAAACAAATTTCAAGTACGTCTTCATTCGCGGAATGCGGCTCGGCAGCTAAAAATTTACGATTACGAACATTATTGTTGTGACTTCCTGGATACTTGAAAAGCTAAGCCTAAACTACGCTGCGTTTTTCAAGCAACTGCTGCCGAGAATTGATCAGTATGGTAGCTGAATCAGTTCTCAGGTTCATAGGATCAAAGCAGTTACTGTACTGGTTCCTGGGCCAGGACTGAGACAGGTCAGGTACAGTTTTTTTGCGATATGATATAAGAAAACTGTTACGGGTTCAGAACCTATTCCAGGACCGTTACGAATTTGGGATCAGTTCCAGGGCTGGTATGGATTCTAAATCATCTCTAGGATGGCAATGGATTCAGGATCAGTTACAAATCTGGTATAGGTGCATGTTCAGCTTCAGCGCCAATAATAGTCAACGATCAGCTCCAGAATCAGTATGGAACAATTCTAGGACGTTAGGAGCATTAATTCCAGAACGGGTTTGAGTTCAGGACCAGTTCCTTGATCGCTATGGGTTCTGGATGAATATTAGGACCGGTATAGGTTGAAGATTAGCTTCAGGATTGGTATGCATGCATGATCAGCTCCAGGATTAATACGATTTAGTGCCAGATCAAACTCGGCTTTAGCGTCAATTTCACTTCCGGCACTGGCTCAAAATCAGTGTCTTGCGATGTGCATAGTAGCAGGATCAACTGGGAAGATAATTTTTTAAACACCTTCGTTTGTACCGTGGAGTTTCTACTTCTGTTGGGCATCTACGCAGCCGGAGAGTAAATCCTACGGCGGAACGATCTATATGAGGCCTGAACCCACGACAGGCATGTTATTAAGTAGTGCGAATTAACGACTGTACTACGGGAACGCCCCTATACTACGAGAATTTATAAATATCTTTGCAATTATTTTGCGTTACCCTATAAGCGGAGCAAATTAACATGCACATGCTAGAAGATGTAGCCTAAATGGATGGTCTTTAAGCAAATCTTACTGGGAATATCTTAAGAAGCGTGTCTACTAAGCCCGTAAAAGATCGCTTGGGCTACTTAGACATCAATATGAGAAACAATGTGAATTCAACTCTGCTTTAGCTTCACATATTCGTCATTAAATCCGGATTAAATCCTTCTATCCATACTTAAGATACTTCTAAGAAAGTTGCTATGATTCTTCTTCTTGTTCTTTCCTTCTATCCATACTTAAGATACTTCTAAGAAAGTTGCTATGATTCTTCTTCTTGTTCTTCGCCTGCCTGTACCACTTGTGGGCTTGTCTTTCAGTGACTTATTGACTTCCCCCCATAGAAGGATAGTCAGTTTGGGGCTTGAGCCCATGACGCTAAGATTCTAATTTTAAAATATTGCAGATTAGGTCCTATCAATCGTCCCACTAGTGATCTTTTTATAAACTAGCTACTAGTGCTGTTCTTATATCTTCCGTAGCTCCTACCAATTTCTTCCAGGACATTTGATGTTATTTATATCGCGCTATAAACCATTCCAGTAAAACCCTATCTTTGCCAATTGTTATGATTTTTACCTATCACGGTCGTTGTCAAGTTTGGTGTGCCGTTTCGAGTCACCCCGGCGCACCACCGAAGTTTCGCACTGTATCTTGTAGATACGCAGCGCAGTAATGACGAAAAACACCACATTCATAAACACCAGAATCAGCAGCGGCATGTACAGATACAGGAATTCAATCAGCTTGTTTTCTAAAATACAGAAACAGAACATCGGTTAGCGTTTTACCCGCCCAATGCACCAATTACAATTACTTACCAACAAAGAGACACCTGGTCGTACCAAACTGAGGCCGCAAATAGATCGGAAAGATGTCGGTGTAATCCGCTATAATTGCCGTCGCTACCAGCAGGATCGGGCAGCCCCAGGCGTACAGTGAGTAAAGGAGAAATTTCTTCGTTTCCGAGCTGCGAACACCCGTGACGCCTCTGCGGGAGAGATGGGAGAGAATCAAACAAGCATAACGCTTTCGATTGTACACAGCCCACGACGAAGATTGGCACAGCGGGACCACCTACTTGAACGTCCAGTAAATGTCGAACGACATCACATTCAGCCAGAAGAAGCTGACCATAAACGAGAAGTAAACGATGTACCCGGAGATTACACAGGACGAGCTCAAGCCGGGGAAGACACGCAGCTGCACCATCGACAGTACGGTGTAACCGACGCTCAAGCCCAGCACGTAGCACATCAGCGACTTGCCGTGCATGTTCCGCAGATCCGGTATGCAGGCGTACACGAAGAAGGTGAGCAGCAGGAACGGAACGGATAGCAGCATGCCTGCGAACGATCGACAGCGATTAGTGTGAGTGTGTGGGATTGGCTAATCAAAACGATCTCGTCCCGCACATACGGGGCCGGCGGGATACAACTAGCAAACAGGACGCTGATTATGATTGACATTCGATTTGTGGCGGCTTCCAAACAGTTGGGAACGCCACCACAGGAAAAAAGTACTTTATTGCCGCCAGTAAATTGGGCGATTAGGGTGTACGTAGGGCAGATAGGCATAAGCCATGACCACCCAACTCGGCCACATTCGGGTCCAACACATTAGCAAGATTAACATGTGCATTGGGGTAAGGAAAATGTCAACAGTTGATAAGGTTGCACCCCATGTGGATACGGATGAGTCTTGTGGTATGAAAGTAACTCCAAATGCCATCTGTGATTCGTAGTACCATCCTAACTTCACACCTACCCCGGAGAGCTTCACCATAGGAAACGGACACTAGCAAACGATCAAACGATACGAGTTTTCTAATTAATCATTCTACTGTCTACTGTATGATTAAACTCTCTGGAAGCGCCACTCCATTAGACTAATAAATGATAGTTAAGGGAGTTTCAGGCTGAATGAAAATAGAATGCTCATTTACTGCTGATGACGTTAGTGAGGTTTATTATTATAATGTTATCTTCTTGTAAGTTGAAACCTTTGTGGAAGGCTTTAGCATTTTAGTAAAAAGCAATTTCTGCAGTAATTTTCCACCCAAAAAACTACACCATAATTGGCGCCCCATATAACCCTATCAGCTCACCGACCCAATTTGATATGGTTTTATCAGTGATCCCTAACCGAAACCAATCTATTTACCGTGGCATCGGTATCACATACCATTTTGATGCTCACTCGCCCCAGCTGGGAGAGCAAATACGATGTAATTTAATACACCAACTCAAACCTATCGGTTGCACCACCGGCTGGCGTTTTTGGATGGCGCCAAAAATGTTAATGAATGACAAAAGATGATGACCCTAACCCCAGACTGGCCACCCCTTTACATTAAAATGCAGCATATGGTCACGCTGCACGAAACATGCCTGGGGAGGGAAAATTGTATTTAAATTTGGAAATGCTGCAATAGTTCACTCGCCCAGTAGACTCGCCCAGTAGTTACATCAGTGGCAAAGGACGTCACTGCGGTAAAAGCCCTTCCTGGCCACTCCCTTCACTGTGGGTAGCGTAAAACGAACAGTATACCTCGCTGTCAAAGCCAAACCCCATGTGCTTCCAAAACAAATAGGGCGTTATCGAACGGTGGGATGGTGGAGGGTTTCTTTTACGCGGTTAGTACCATTCTTCGATCAGGCTTGGCTTTATGTGTGGAAAGAATTTTTATTCGGTTGGTTTGACTGTTCACAAACGTTCAAAGAACCTGTATTTATGGGAATTTATTGAACCCCTTATTCATAGTATTTTTTTCCAATTAGTTCTCAGAACGCTTTTCGGGAAAGCACTATTAACTTAAGAGCGTGATAAATAAAGGGAAATGGTAAAAAAGAAGGATAATAAAACATTTAAACTAATTAAATATTCAAAATTGTTCGATAAATCATATAGTACACAACTGAACAATTACCAAGAAGAAAACTATTATAAGAATGTGAGAAACTAACTTAAGAGCATCAAAAACAATAAAAAGCTAGTCAAATTATAGTCTCACATTGTATGATGCATAACATAAATGAAAATAATAAATAAAGCAAAACAAACAAATAGTAAAACATTTGAAAAGAGAAAACAAAGGATCAATGCAACATGAGCAATACAGTATTGGTCTCATGTTCTTTTCAATTCGACCACTTCGAATCCATTAAACAAGATACAATACAGATCATTTCAAGTATGATAAAAACGAGTGTGGGATCTTCCCTAACAACACCACGGCAACACACGTGCCAATGCAAATTAGTTTTTACGTCATCGGAGTTCGCCCGAGCATGATTGGCAATTTTTTTAGCTGTCCTCTTCCCAAGGGGAAACCCAAACTGTCCCACCCAGTGAATTAGAAGCCAACACTCATCGTTCTGGCTTCTGGTGGAATAATTTAGAACTTTTACCCAGGAAACTTCCAGTCATTTTGCTTCTCACGATCTATGCCCTTCGGTACCCTGTATCTATGCCATAGGGTGTGACCTGTGCCCAATGTGTCAAACCGTACCGAACCCATCCATCCCAGGCTATCGATAATTGGTCGCGACTAGGTTATTACCTTTGTCTGGATAGTACCAAGACCAGACATACAAACAGATGGCAACTGATGGAGATTATTATCGTGCCGGAAGACATTAAAAGACTCGGGGAGCGACAGAAGAGCACCCCGCGTGGTAGATGACAGCGTACAAATTAGCCACATTTGCGAAACACTACACTACACAGAGGGTCATATTGTTCGGGGTACGAGATGCTGCATGCAAAGCCAAGGTCACACTGTACGATAACATGGGGAAGTGTATCTATGCGTAATACCAAAAGTGGTGCTAGCTCAATACACCCGGTACAATGTCAATATTGTGCCCGGTTGTCGTTTAGCAGTCATAAACTTCGTCTCGCCTTACACATTGCAAGTTGGGCAAACACGCGCCACAGTGTGATTCCTGCTCACTGGAAATTATACCAAACCGCACAAAACCTCCAATTAAGCCGAAATTGGTCCCAACCGAGCCTTTTACTTACCGACCGGATAAAGATTGTACTTGAATTCTTCATTCGTGGTGAAGCAGACGAGTCCGGAGGCGAAGCCATTATTCTGTCTCGGCGCTAGGCAGTACTGGTTCCGTTGGATAAGCAGCTCATCCGCAATGATAAGGCTGCCGTTCTGTTGGAGAGCGAAGAGATGCACATTAAATTAGTTATTAGGAATTTGGAAGTTTGGAGTATATAGAAACCAAAAGATAACATAGGCATGACCTCAATGACTTCTTGAAATATACCTACATCCCATCAACAAACTAACCCGCTATATTTAGAGAAGATTTTTGCCGATTTACGTCACACAGCATGGATGGTTTGCATGTGATCTTTCTCGAGTATTGCTCATCTGAAGATGGTGCTCACGTTTGACACGCTCGTGTACAAAGATCAACCGGAAAGGAGGGATTTGATCATGTTAGCATAATCGTATTGTGTTTTCTTTGCGAGTCTTCAGGTAATCATTTACGAAATAAGGAGGAGGAACAAAAATGTGTGTAGGTAGATTTCAAAACAATCTTACAGAAAAAAAGCTACAACATGACACAATCTACGATTGATTAATGAAACGATATGTGATCTTTTGACATCTACGATCGGTTGATGTTTCGCTATGCATTGCCTGGGCTTCACTACAGCACCGCGTACTACACATCGAAATAAAATGTATAACTTTATCTACACCACAGGTGTTAAATCAAATTAACGCTACAAATGGGCAAAAACCCAAACCATTCTCAATCAGAGAAGGCGGGAAATCCGCCCAACAGCCAATATCAAGTGTTGCGACACTGTGTAAACCACCCCAAAAGCCTCAAACGCGGACCAGATGTGCTAAGTGTATGGGTAAATAGTAGAACCCACTAAAGCCGCACTCGACCCGGTGGAGGAACGAATCATCATCGAGCATTAGGATTGCATATCTGAACATTTATCATTATTAACGTAGCACTTCAAATTTGCACCTCAGCTCAATCACCTTCCGGCCTTCGGTGCGTACGTTCGCTTGAACGAGCAGAGATACGTACTGCGGATGAAGAATGCCATAAAGTTTACTTCTGCATGTCGGTTAAGTACATACTGTGATTGCTTTCATTATTATTTGAGCCATCCCCATCGATTCCTCTTTTCTAATGTTCTTATCCATATGTGTAACCGTGGTGTGTGTGTGTCAAACTCCCCATCAGTCACATAAATGATGATCATAAAATTAATTCGAATGATTAAAAAATCACACACTGCTTCTTGCGAATCTTCACGATCAAGTTAACATGTGCTTGTGTGTGTTTTGGCAAATTGTTGTGCCACTCACACGTTCGTACGTGGCAGCCGCTAAGCAAATCAAAGGTGTTAACCACACACCGCAATCTAAAAGCCTGACTGCAAAACTAATTCAACAATAATAATAATAATCAAGCATTGCCAAAAGCTTCATCCATCATTTCGAAACACGGTGAAGGAAATAACAATACACAATCAAACCAGGATTGCGATATTAATTATCATTCGTTAATTCGTTTCATCTTCGAACCTTCTAGCTGTTCGGGTTTCAGATATACCAATCTCACCACCAGAACCGTTGAAGATAGACTTAAAAATAAAAACTTTGGGATGTTCACAGCATCAGTACAAACAACAATGCCACATGGAAACCTACTCGCTGAACAGTGTTATTCGAAGTTAATTTGACGTATTCCGTATTGACGTATTGACGTAAGATTATTTCTTACTTCCTAGACCTTGAGATTCTTAAATGACACGACGCTACGTTACTTGTCAAGCCTATAATTATCTCCAAATCAATGAGATTTTAATGTGCTTTTAAGCTCTTAAGATACCATGTACTCGAAACGCCTGTATAATGAATCTCCCTAGTAATGATTCCTCTTGAAGCTTTGGCCGGTCCTATCATAAAGGTGCCTACTTAGATTTGGTCAACCGGTATGTACGGCCTGTGCGATCTTATCGACGGGGGCTTATTTTAATGATTAGATGGTTGATGTCTTTGTTCGTTTTAAATGTTTTGCTACGATCATTTGAACATTGTTTGTAGTTTCTAACTAAAGTGGTATTGCTAAAAGAATTCTCTCCAACAAATGGTATTGATTCGGAAAAAGGCCTTGATGTCAAACAAAGAATTAAATTAAAAGACTGTAAGAACTTTTTCTGTTTCTGGATCACGATCTGGAGGCTTGGATCAGGATCTTCAAGGCTTAAAATTTCCTGAACATTCTCCTCAATAAAACGGCAATGAAACAACGTACGACTCCCAACAACATCCCCAAACTTACCCGCGCGATGCTCCACTCGTCGGCCGCGCTTTCCTCCGGCAGCAGCTCGTACACCTGCTCGCACGGCTTCCCGTACAGGAACCCGTACAGTGAATGGTTCCGCAGATCGATCGCTTCCGTCGCGCTCACGTTCACCAGGATCGGCAGATAGTCGTCCGTGTGCGTACACCGCTTCCCAAGATACTCGTGCTCGCCGCAGCACAGCCGCACACAGATCCGCACCGCGCACAGGCAGCCGCGCACATAGTTCGGCACGTACCTTTTCGTAGCAAAGTCCTGGTAGTCGTAATCAATCACCCGGTAGTACGTCTTGTTGTAGATCACACCATTGTGCCGGATCTCATCATTCGGCAACCGTTCGCCATCGGTAATGTTGACCGAATCTATGAAATCGCACGGCAAACTGCACACGCTAGACCGCACACCGAACAGGACGAGCAGGCAGGCAACTATCCTGGCCGCATGCATCCTTGCTCGCGTCTCGAACCGTACTGAACCACCGAAACGCGGAACTGAGGGAATATGTACCTTTTTTGCCTCCTACTGCTTCCACTTCTCCTTCTCACGCCTACCTGCAGCCCATCTTTATCCCGCCAAAGCACACGCTAAAAATCGTCCACAGCTTCCGAACAGAGAGGTTGTTTTTTTTTTGCATACAGACAGCGGTTATGTCTACCGAAACCTGTTCCGGTGTGGAATTTTGGGAAGAACGGGCTCGATTCGGGAAATTCAAACACTTCTCTGTTCTCGTTATGCACACCACAGCCTTTCTATCGCAGGTCAGCGAGCGAGTCCGGTTTCTCTGGAGGAAAGGAAAATGAGTAAAAGAGCAGAGAAAGAGCAGCATTGGTCGTAAATTAAAACTGGTGTTGACCACGACCCACACATCCCACACGGGGACACCATCAGGGTAGATGGCAATAAAAATTAAAACCATCGCTCGATTCTATACCGGAAAACGTGCCTCCTAAATTAAAAAAAAATGCAATAACTCCCCCCAGAGAGACAGCCACACGGTCATTCACGTATGCCACCTGAGCCGAGGAGCTTCTGTTTACCCCGGTGAGTGATCACGCTGTTAGACAAAGAAGCGCCGTTTACGGTGTTTATGCGCACCATCGGTATCACGTGTGATCGAAATATGCTTTCCTGGCAGGGAACTACAGACAAATATTGGTTTAATTTTGATGAATTGGTATCGCATTGTGTAAGGTGAGTTAAAGCAAATAGCCTTCGAACTCTGACCTTTGAAAGAGTAGGAACGGCAAACATCGGGGTAACGTGGTGTAAAAAGGTCGATAATTCAACCGTGTTTGGGTAATATCAACGGTTGGCGAAAGATAAAAAAAAAATCACGTACAGAAATTATAAACAAAAGAGTGTTTATAGTAAAACAAGAGTGGCTTTTGTTAAAATGTTTGAATATCAACACAACCATTACAATCCACTAAGCATCCTGTAGCCAGATACGTCAGATACCAATCCAATGTCCTCAGCCCTGAAGCAGTCAAGTGTTCATCGCGTGACGCCAACTCAATAAGAGTCGTTAATTAACATTTTAACATCACGGTCGTTGTCGTTGTCCTTTCCGCTCCATTTGATCCCTTTTCGGCAATGGCGTTGTACGGCTTCCAGCATCCTTGTCTGCGTCGTCCTGTTGGCGCCACCCAAGCCAACCAGATCAACGCCGACATAATTTCGACGAATCGACGAGATGTGTGAACAAATAGCGACGAACAAGCCGTCGTCGCACAGCACCCCTCGCTATGCGTTTAAGTAAACAAAATCATCCGAAAATAGCCCAAACTGTGCATGATAATATCATGACAGAAATGTTTCATTTCACACCCGATAACAACTTCCCTCGTTTCTTTCCTTGCTTTCTTTCTTTCTTTCTTCCTTCCTTCCTTCCGACTGCAAATCAAACAAACAACAGCAGGAAGCATTTTTTTGCTGCACAAACAAAGCCCCACTCGAATCGGCAATGGGGATAAACGAAACGGCCAAGAGCGAGCTCTAGTGTGTAATGTTGGCTGCAAAAGAGTGCAATTTGTGTTTTATTTTTATCCATTCTGCGCGATTCTGGGAAGGCGATTATAATGCGATCTTTTGCTTTTCCAGCCTTGAAGCCTGCTGTAAGGGTAAGCACCATCTTTTCTCCGATACTAGTTCTCCAGCTGTACGGTTCTGTATGGGCGATCAAATAGACAAGTTTACATTGTAAAAACTGCACTGTGCCTACATGATCGTGTAGAACTGGTTCAAGAAAGCAAAGCTAAGCTACCCCATTTTGCGTGAAAGATTCATAGTTCATTGGAAAGAAACAAATAGCATGTTACCAGAACAACATCAACAGCTAGGATCTATGAATGAAATAGTTTTTTTTTTTTTGCTAATCAACACGTAACAAATTTCCCTCGAGTGAAAACCACGGCTAGGGGCGATCTCACGTGTTGCACGCGATCAATGCAATACATCTAGCACACATCACGCTAATGGAAATGTGCTGCAAAAAA
>AXCO02011104.1:0-10502 GCA_000473525.2 Anopheles melas
ATGGAGCGCTACCACGGAGAGAATGCGCTCTATTGCATGTCTTTAAAATGCACGAGGCGCTCTCACTGAAAAGAACGCTCGTTCGCGCTGTTTCATTGTATTTTACCACTGAGAAAAAAATGTGCATCTTAGTCCTTCTTTGGTTTTGAATTCCTAGTACAATGTTCCTAGTACAAGGATGCATATTCTCGTGAGATGGAACTTTTATTTTACGCATAGGCAACCCCCCCCCTGAGTTTCGAATTTTAACCTACCGAAAACTACAGATAAAATATTGGTGCTCCTACCGAAATCCGTCAAAACTAATCTGGCCACATTGCTTCCCATTTGTACTGTCAACGAAGGCAACAAACTGTAAACAAACGCGTGATCGGCCTGCACGTGTTTTCTGCTTGCCACAAACGGTTAGCGTTCTATCGGATATCGCGCCTCGGAAGTTGCACGGTTATTGTTGGGAAAGCAAAATGGAGGAAACAAAACGCACGGACGAGTCTACAAATGGCGAACCAGCGGGGGCGACCATAGATACGCCACAAGAAGCTAGTAACTCCTGCAGCGACAGCACCACCATTGCAGCACCAGCGGCAGAACACGATGGCGGGAAAACTGAACCGAACGAGGACACGCTGATGGAGGAGAAACCTGTTGAACCATCAATTGAATCGAATCTAGGAGTGAGCGATCCGGCACGGGACAGTGTTGATTTACCAAAAGCGGATGAACCGAAAGAAACCACCAGCGAAGGAGTCGTTGCCGTCGAGTCGCATTTGAATGAGCCTGTAGAAACGCCTGTAGAAACGCCTGTCGGAAATGCGGCTATAGCAGAAGGCGCAGAACTTCCTGCCGAACCTAGAACGGTTGAAATAAGCGTTGAAAAGGAAGTTAAGGAAACTGTGGATGAGACCAAATCCACCGAAGAGCCTGAGAAAGATTCAGCACCCAGTAAAGACCCACCTGCCACAATGGAATTTGTCGCTCCTGCGCCCGTTGATCAGGCGATGGATGTAGAGGACCAAACGGCACCATCCGTGCCGGTCGCAGTTGTCTCCATTCAGGAACAGATCGCAGAAGAGCAACAGCTCGAAACGGAAGCGGTGGAAAAGATCGCCAACAGCTCACTGTCAATGCTGTGCCAGTACTCGGGCAGTTCCGATTCGGAGGCGGAAGACACGGACGCATCCAACGTGGTTGGGGTTGGTTCGAAAGCCAGCTCCTCGTCGTCATCCTCGTCGGACGATAGTGATGTGGAAATAACGAAGGAAACTCCCGCAATGTCTGCCGGGGGCTATCGCATGCAGGATGATCCAATATTGGTGAGCGATGCGGAAACGATGGATACGAAGTAAGTCCCCGAAAACATGGCTCCAATTGCTTGTAGTGGAATTATTAAAATCATTTTCCCCTTTTTCTCAGCGCTGCCTCATCAGAGGACGAAGAGGACGAACCGATCAAGGGTCCGATACGTACCGCGGGTGAGATACTGCCCCACGAGCTGCCACCGATCGAGGAGCTGACCATCACCGTCCCGGAGACGGAGTGTAAACCGATCGGGCACATCGAATCGATCGTGGCACAGATCGTGCTGGTACAGTCGGTGGCCGGGGCCGAGCTGCTCAACCTCGACACCGTCCTGTTTCTCGACCGGGGTCAGCGAGCGCTCGGCAAAATATTCGACGTCATTGGCCAGGTAAATCAGCCCATCTATTGCGTACTGTTTAACTCGAACCAGGAAATATTGAGCAAAAACATAACCACCGGCATGGAGGTGTTTTGTGCACCGCGAACGGAGTACACGTCGTTTATCATACTGTCCGAGCTGATGCGCACCAAGGGGTCCGACGCGAGCTGGATGAACGATAACGAAATCCCATCGTACATGGCGGAACATTCGGACGATGAGGCGGAACGGGCGGCAAAAAGAAATCGCAAAAAGAATGCAGCCAATCGGCAGCAGGCGGGTGGGGCACAAAATGATGACGATGCCGGTAGCGAGATGGGCGATGAGCAGCAGCAGCAGCAGCAACAACACTATCGGAATCCTAGACAGCCCAGTCCATCCACCTCGAGACCACAGTACCAGCGGGGTAACGGGGGAAGACAGTTCAATCCGCGCTACCCGTCCGGTACCAGCTGGCACCACAATTACAATCCACGGTACGGTCAACCCCAACAGTATCGGCCACGGTTTCCACCGCGCCACCAACAGTTCCAGCAGCAACAGCAGCAGCACCAATACCAGCACCATCAGCATCAGCAGTATCAGCAGCAGTATCAGCAGCAGCATCAGCAGATACCGCACATGCAACCACCACCCCAAGGCATGGTACTGCCGAATCCGTTTGCTAACCAGGGCCCACCAAGGCAACCGCCACCGGGACCGTACTAATGCACGGCAGGATGTAAGTTACATTTGTTTTAAAATTAGGATTAGCATATGAATTATTTGCATTTGAATTATTTAAGCTTGAAGAATTGCTGATGCATTATTTCATGTACAGAAATATTGGTTGAACTGTAGGGGAGGAAAATCGTTTTCAAATTTTACCACATTTTAAGTTGAGAGCGGCCAGACCGCCACCTACCATTGGAATTTAATTCATTTTAACTAGCATTAGGGTACATATGAAAACCTTTTTGTATATTTAGTGCAATTAGTTACTATAGCAGCTAAATTTTGCTCAACAAAATCAGGAGAAAGTCAGAACAACGGTTCATCAAACAGAACAAATCAGTTGCAGTCAGTCAGAAACCCAGAATGGGCATCATCATCATTAACATGTTTTTTGTAGCTAAAATAGTAAATTAATCATTTACTTTTCTATCAAATTATTTACTTGATAATTTTATAGCTGTATCGGAAATGCAATTATTTTAGTAAAGCTACTTCAGTCAACATTCAGCTTTTTTTCATTTATCCGAAGTACTGAATGGGCTGTTAACAACCCATATAGGTAAAATATAATCCTCTCAAAACTCTTTGAAACAGATTGTAATCTCCTAATGTCTCAAGTGCAAAAATGGCTAAGAAATACATTCGAAAATGTAAATCCATCGACCATTAACTGACAATCATAAATTTTGAATCCCTTCCGTTATTTGTGTCGAATCTATCGCAAAATGTTCGCCCAAATCTTCTCAAAGTTTTTTTGTTCTGCCCAACCTGTGCCCGGTGTGGGCTCTCAATAATAATACCTTAACGCGAAACACGGCGGTAGAATTATGACTAATAATTAAGCCTTTCATTCAACGGATCTTTGCCCGGTCGAACGGATCAGGGTTTGGCCAACCGAGGAATACATATATCTGTATCGCAATACCAGTTCTGTGGGAGAAAAAACCTGTTCCGTCAAATTTATTCATATCACCATTATCGGGAATCAGCGCCACCGTCGCGCGTCGCCACACAACCGTACCAAATCAACCCCCCGCGCGGGCACACGTGTTTTGTGTACCACCGGGAATGGATAAATGGACACCGATGATGATGCGTCGTCGGTTGGGTAAATAAATTGTCATTTAATTTATTCATGAGCCACGGGTGTCGGCGACATCAAGCGATGCACCATTTCGGCACGAAAGGGTGGGTAGTGCTGGAAAAGGGGTTGTTGGTGGTCAAGGATCAAGGCCATCTGCATCTGCTACGCGCGGGAAGTTTTAAACTTAAAACTAACCCGCACGAATGGGGCAGGTACATCGAACCGGGCTGCTGTCTAAGCGCTGACCGTTTGGTACAGATAGGCGTAACTCGAGGCTCTTCCTGGCTGATAATTTCTCACATGACTGTGCCGTAATGGAATGGATTGCTGTTGTAACGCATATGACGGATTAGTTGGAATCTGCGTGCGTAGTTACCATGTGGAAGTGGACAGGTCGACCGATGGGAATGGTTTTCTTTTAATCAAAATTGTTAAATCTGGTTCTTTTCAATTTCATTTACCATCTAACAGAGTGTCCGAGCTACAAAGAAATAGATAACTATTTCACAACGTTGTAAATTTAACTTTAATTTCAATCTTGATAAGAATGCAGTTTAATTTTCTTAGATTTTTCTTTGATTCATAAGAAAATTATATATATTAAATTTACTTAACAAATTTTATCAGCGATCAATAGATAATATCACATTCAATTTTCATTTTTTACGTGTGCTGTTTTCATGGGATTACATTAAAGACAGAAAATCATAATACATATATTAATTACTTCAATAATTTCGCTTTTATGATTTGTAGCAGTTTAGAAGAGTGCTTGAACGAAGAAAAATAATGATTTGATGATATCACACTTCTCTTTTTGTGTTAATCTGTGTTACAGCAAAATAGCCTTAATTCCATCAATACAATTAAAATAGATTGAAAAATAAGGAAACTCGCCTGATCGTTGGTACAGATTTAAAAAATAACGAATTGACGATATCAATGATGGTTCCATTTTATACCTTCATTAAATTACTTTACAGAAACGTAAAATTCTTACCAGAACATGAT
This sequence comes from Anopheles melas, assembly GCA_000473525.2. Classification (NCBI taxonomy): domain Eukaryota; kingdom Metazoa; phylum Arthropoda; class Insecta; order Diptera; family Culicidae; genus Anopheles; species Anopheles melas. The sequence continues at coordinate 4,488 of AXCO02011104.1, forward strand.
AGTTTACCATTCTATGGTTATTTGGCCAATTTGAATCATTAAATGATAGGGTTGTTCTACCCTGTATTAAAAAGCTTCATTCGTTTGGGCCGGCTCCTGCGCTGATAAGCGTGTCGCATAGTGTGGCTCACACCAACTGAAAGAAAAATTAAATTTAAATTATTTATATATTGTAGATAAACACAATCATCTAATGAAATGTGTGCTGTAAATATACCAAAAGGAATTCATTTCCTAATTTCTAATTATTGCTCGAAAACAAAAGAGAAATTATCATATCAGTTTAAAATTTAGAAATATGCACGTTTAATCTAAAATTCCATTGATTTTGTTCGCAAGTTGTATGCATGATTTTTATTTAATCACAATTTATTCAACATTTATTTATTTCTTCTCGCCTTCTACGATTGGTTTGTGACACCGTGCGGCAGCGGCTGTATATAATACCAACCGTACCCGAAGCGGCGGAACCACTTGCGTTCGGTTTTCGACACCGGTAGGATCTGAAATCACCGTCGACGCCGCTCTACCTGGGCTCACACACAGACACCAACCTCTAAAAGGCAGGCATTAAAAAATCATTACATTTACACCTACCCGCGTTGGAGTGTGTGTTTCGCTGCATGTGCCAACAAAAAAAGGACACGGTTTTACGGCCTCCTTGTGTGTTTTTGCTGGTGACGACGCTTTTCTTCCTTTTTGCAACGTGATTTTGGGCTGGCAGAAGTAGCAGTAGTGCGAGACTCTCAGGGCAGGTAGCGTGTGATAGCTCCTGCATTGCACGGTCGGGTACCGTTTGCCGATACTTACCACCGTCGTTCTCCGTCGTAACCATTCCGTTCCATGGCTGGAGCAGTGTTGTTGCCCTGAATATTCCTTGTGTGGCGCACATACGCAGTGAAACATTGCTCTCCATCCCGGCTCCAACATTGCTCCAACAGACAGTGTGATTCTGATACACCGTGTGTTTGTGTGTACTACGTGTGCATATTATTTGCAGGCCGTGCAGAACCGTGACTAGCGTGCATCAAACATGTCCTCAGAGCTGAAGGTACTTTCGCCGAACGTCCACTACACGGACGAACATATCGAGGTGGACTACCAGTACCAAACGACCACCGTGGTGAGCAGCGGCCCAAGCGGATACACGGTAAGCAATCTGTCCTCTTGGTGTACTGTTTCACCCCTTTTTCCCACTAAGTGCTACCGCGTTTCCATGGTAACATCTCGCGAGGCTGGCTGAGAAGAAATGAACATTTCAAGTGAAAAGTGCGAAATATTGCATCGGAGAAGCGCCACCGGAGGTCACGGTCATCGGATATCGATCCGTTCCGTACCGGCCGCTGTATTACAGTTGGTGTAAACTTTTGCCGACGAATGACAACGCGACATGGTGCGAGAAGGAACTAGATTATTCCGTGATGCTAAAAATAGAACCACGCCACACACTGGAGTGAAAATCGATTTTCCCGCCCGGTTACTAGCTTTGCCGAATTTGCCGCCCATTTCGTGCGGAAATTGTAATAAAAAGTTCTTAGAGCTTTGGGGTGCATGTTTTTTTTTATATTACACGTGCATTCTTCAAATCCTGATATTAATCTTCCATTCCATCGCACAGATTTCTGGAAGGTTTGAAAATATAACGCGCCAAGCTGAATCCACAAAACGGAAAGCATTTTCCTTCCTTCTTCCTCCGCTGTCAAATGGTATGGTGCTCTAGTGCTAGTAGGCAGGCGCAAGCGGAGGGAAACAAGCAACGCGGCTTCTGATATGAACCTGCTAAACACCTAAACAAACCTGTGCCTTGAACGTCGCCTGTTAAAGAACCACATTTTGGATCGCATTGCGCGGGGATACATGCGGATTGGATGACGTTTGTAAGCGGTTCAATATTTACTTCCCCTCTTTCCCCCACTAAAGGAGACGGCTCCCTAGAAGCCAAAAAGACGTACTGGCTGGAATATTGACAAACAGTGGCGTATGGCAAGCATCCACCCGAAAAAAGATGTGCCACGAGCATCCTCTAAATTGCATACAATTGCAACGTGTCATGTATGTAGAACAAGAGCTGATCTTTTCTATAGACAGGCTTCTACCCTACATACAGAAAGAGATTGATGCAATCGCGTCTTGTCAATCGTGGAATCACACATTCATGGATTTTATTATCGCGTGTTTTAATTTAATTTTACACCTGTCGACTACCCGCGTTTCGACGACATGCCCGCAAAAGCTTCAATGATCGATTATTGGTCAAGGCATGACATAAGGTTCGATAAGCTCGCTATAAAACCCTCTCACCATTCCCTCCCTTATTCTGTTAAGCCCTTGTGCTTTAAAAAAAGTTACTCCCGAACACGGGGTAGCAGAGATATCGTAAATTGATGACTAAATTCGGTGAGACACTCCGTGCATCATATCACGCCACAGGCGGCGGGGTCGTACGATCTAAAGCCGCCGACTAGGGACGGTCGGTGATAAGGTTGGACGGAATCCCGGCCCGATTCGGTGGTAGCCCCCGGGGTCCGGTTTGATTTAATTGTCTGTTATCTAGCTTGTTTCGTAGTAAAAATCATGCTGAGGTTGCATGTTTCCTATTAGAAATGGGAAAATGGTGAGGCTGTGCTCTATCGATGATAATGACTCGGTCGTGACGTAGGAAGCGTATCGTATGTTTGTTTTGTATGTGGCGTGGGTTTTATAATTGAGATTTTTGAAAAGGGGGTTTCTTCCTATTTAGCTCAACAGCCGTTGTTTGGTTGTAGAATGGAGCCAAATATTTAAAAGTGCAGCAAATTCTACTAACACGGATGGAACACGGGAGCATTACTTTTAACCTTGATATTCTTCCTGGTTGAGAAACCCTCAATCAGCCTGGACACTTTCGGCAGGACCTATATTAGTGGGGCACTTAGGTCCTCTACTCGTGTTGATAATATACTGCCACTGTCTACTAGGCTTAAACTAACAATTTTATTAAACATTCACGAATGTTAGAGTCGTTGATGCTATTTTTCGTATCTAAGGAAGGCATTTTTGACAATGTAATGTCACTACGCACTTCTTTTTGTTCGTTAGTTATCTATTTTGTCTGAAGTATAAATCATTGTTAATGTACAACACACTTCAGACGACATGACTGGTTTTGTGTTTTATTACAAGAATTTTAATAAAGACTGTAGTTGAATTAATTTAATGTCATTTATTCCCTGTTTTCCAAAATATATAGAACGCCACCTAAGCACACCTTGCGTCACAGCGAAAAGCACCCGTTCTGATTTCGATAGTGATTAAACGTACCAAATGTTTGTTCATCGAGGCTTAGATCAACAGAAACATTGAACTTTTGTACATTTGCTTCATCTATCCCCAGCCCCCGAATCCCCCCCAATCAAAGCTTGGAGCGGAAATAAATATTTAGATAAAGATAACGCAAGTTCAGCCTCAAATGATGATTCCTCTCAATCAGTCGCGATGGGTTTAAGTCGCCCCCAAATGCTTTTCCGAAGCGTTGTGTCCATTTTCCAATGCCGTCTTTGGACAGGGGGCCTGCCTGATAAGGCGATGGCGATGTAAAACACGAATTCAAATATATCTTCCAGCAGCGGTCGGGCAACGGCGTCGCCGCGCTCTCGTCATCTAATCGGTCGGCAAGCGTTGGAACACGTGTTTGTCCCTGTTGTCAGTTTGAACAATTAACATTCACTTGTTTGCCTTGTTATCTGATTGATGGGGCGAACGTACGTTTGATACGCGCGTCCGGCTGCCAATCGCTCCCCTTCTGCTCCCGTTTCAGCTCTAATGAGCATCGCCTTTTACGATTCTGGTGTATAAACAGCACACTACTAGGCATCCCCGGAATGGATCGTTGCCGTTGACGACCGATAATGGGGGAGCGCGAAGAACACTCGAACCCGGGAGATGCTGATGGAAATGTTAGCAACAGTTACGAAATATGCACCGGGCGTGGAGCACAAATACGTGAGAAATGAGGAAGAGTCACGGTGCCGCGTATCTTGACAACCGTGCCTCCCTTTGTTCTCCGGGGTCTGCTTTTTTTTTTTGGAATATCAGTTCGAAGATGCGCGATAAATGCCAATTTTATTTATACGACGGCGTATTGCACAACATATAGCAAAAATTTCTGCCAGTCATTCGGGACACAAGCCGCCGTTCTAAACCCGTTTACCGCTGCAGGAGGGCGAAGAAGTCATCGCATTATGCAAAGCCTTCTTCGCAGGCCCAAAACGATTTCCTGAAGATGTGAACGATTTTGGAATGGGAAGCGCAACGTCGTGGGGCGCGTGATTAGAATATATTATCCGTCCTTTCATTTTTCTTTTGTTTTGCCCAGACGGGAAGCCCTCGCCCACCCATTGTGGGTACAAGTCCAAGGTCGGTTCGTTAGTAAAATTTCGTCATCTTCGTGTCTGCGCGCTTGCGGGGCGCCATTTCTTGTTCCTTTGCAGGTGAAACCTGAAACTACCGAGTTGAACATCCGCACCGGACGAAATGTCCCGCGCATGGGGCTGATGCTGGTCGGCTGGGGCGGCAACAACGGTTCAACGCTGACCGCTGCGCTCGAGGCGAACAAGCACAGCCTGGAATGGCGCACGCGCCAGGGCGTCCAGCAGGCGAACTGGTACGGCTCGATCACGCAGTCGTCGACGGTGCTGCTCGGATCGGACGCCACCGGCCAGGATGTGTACATCCCGATGAACCAGCTGGTACCGATGGTCAACCCGAACGATATCGTTGTCGATGGGTGGGACATTAGCTCGCTCAACATCGGTGAGGCGATGAAGCGAGCGCAGGTGCTGGAGGTCGGGCTGCAGGATCAGGTGTACAAGCGGTTGGCGCAGCTGCGCCCAAGGGCCTCGATCTACGATCCCGATTTTATTGCGGCCAACCAGGCGGACCGGGCGGACAACACGATCAAGGGCACGCGGTACGAGCAGTACCAGCAGATCGTGCGGGACATTCGCGAGTTCAAGCAGCAGTCGGGCGTGGACAAGGTGGTCATCCTGTGGACGGCAAATACGGAGCGATTCGCCGAGGTGAAGGAAGGCGTCAACACGACGATGGCGGATCTGGAGCGCTCGCTCAAGCAGAACCATTCGGAGATTTCGCCCTCGACGATCTTCGCCATGGCTGCTATTGCTGAGAATGTAAGTCGTGGTGTGGGGTTTTCTGCATTCTTGAGGTTCAATTCCATGTTGGTTTCTGTTCTGTCTACATCTCCCTTTAGTGCATCTACATCAACGGATCGCCCCAGAACACGTTCGTGCCCGGTGTGATCGAGATGGCGGAGCACTACGGTGCGTTCATCGCCGGCGATGACTTCAAGTCGGGCCAGACAAAGCTGAAGTCGGTGCTGGTGGACTTCCTGGTGTCGGCCGGCATCAAGCCCGTCTCGATCGTGAGCTACAACCATCTCGGCAACAACGACGGCAAGAATCTCTCGGCCCCGCAGCAGTTCCGCTCGAAGGAGATCTCCAAGAGCAACGTGGTGGACGATATGGTCGCATCCAACCACATCCTGTACGGTGCGGACGAACATCCGGACCACTGCGTGGTGATCAAGTACGTGCCGTACGTCGGCGACAGCAAGCGCGCGATGGACGAGTACACGAGCCAGATCATGCTCGGTGGTCACAACACGCTGGTCATCCACAATACCTGCGAGGATTCGCTGCTCGCCACACCGCTCATCCTCGATCTGGCCATACTGGGTGAGCTGTGCTCGCGCATTCAGGTTCGCCGCAAGGACGCCGTGGCCGGGTGTGAGTACCTACCCTTCCGGTCGGTACTGTCGCTGCTAAGCTACCTGTGCAAGGCGCCACTAGTGCCGCAGGGTACGCCCGTGGTCAATTCGCTCTTCCGCCAGCGAACGGCAATCGAGAACATTCTGCGTGCGTGCGTCGGTCTGCCGCCGCTCAGCCACATGACGCTGGAGCACCGTTTCGATCTGCCGGTCGGGGAGAGCCAACCGGACGTGCAGCAGCATGTAGCGAA
>AXCO02011105.1:0-10565 GCA_000473525.2 Anopheles melas
ACACACACACACACACACACCATATAGGAAGGCCTCAAAACGGCCAGCTGATCTGCACCATCCAGGAAGGTCGTTCGTTTTGTGGTTTTAATCTGCGTTTTTTTTCCCTACTTGTTCTTTCTACCTTCTGGCGGGGCGTTCGGCGCAGCAAAAACCGCAAGCATACGCAACATACGGATGGCAGCATAGAGGCAGCAATTTGTGGCGGTACGTTTTCGCCTGCCGCCGTTTTGATCGGCTGTTTCCGAAGGTCGATTCTTGTTCGATAGTCCGATTGGTTTCCAGTTCGATCGGTTCGTGTTCTCGTGTGGCGATTCGATTCGACGGTGACTAACGGCTTTTTATTGTGGGGCATCATCAAGCCGTTGGACGTTGAACCAGGGTCATGTTGGGAAAGGTTAGTTAGAATGTTCTTTTGTGCTATCTTTTAGGAGAATATTAGTGCGTTTTTAGCTACAATAGGCTGATTATTTTTGGCTTTTTTACCAATATTGTCAATAATGAGAGCAACTTTAATTTGGTTTGAAAATTCTACTTCAAAAAGGTAGTTAACATAACAAATCTCCAAGAAAGAACCTACCATATTCTCAAAATAGCGAATTCAAATAGGCAGATATTCTAATAATTTCAATTATGGTGATCATTAAGATAATTTCCTATATATTTAAGCATGCTTTTTGTGATAGTATAGTCAATTAATACAAGCATGATAAATATTTTCAGATAAAATATTGATTAAAGTAAGAAAAGTCAAGAATGGATGTATTCAGTCAGTCTTATACCGTACTGCCTAAGCAGATGCAACACATTGAACAGCCAATACTTATCACCGCGACCGGAAGCAAGCGACGTTTCGGACAACCAGGTGCCTTATGAAACGCAGGGCACCCTTTTTCTCTCCAACATTAAACCACCAATCCACCTAGCAAGTACCAGCAATGATCTCGCGAACGCACAGAACGAACCATTTATAGCACCTAGCCCTCTTATCTAGGCTTCTTTTCGTACTTTCCTCGCAAGCACATGTTTCGATATGCTCTCCTTTAGGAAAAAGCGCGGAAAAAGCAAACCCGGAAGTGCAAATTCTATGCAAATGTTTGCGCTAGCGCGCGACAAGTGACTTGAATGAAACGGCACGCGGCCGCACGATTGGCGCCAAAAGTGGCAAACACGTTTTTTTTCGTGCTCCTCTCTTTCTACACCACACATACGCAGTTCAAGTTATGCTTCGGATTGGAAGCCTTGCCTGCCTTGCCACCGCGTGTTTGGTGCTTCTGCGCTGTTTAGAACATCCACAACCGACAGCCAGCAACAGCAGCAAAAAATGAAAGCAGGTGATTGGCATGCTGCCAGCGTGCGGGTATGCCACACGACCGGGCGGAGTCCTTTCATAGTCAGCTCTCGTTTGTTTTGTGTGCGTGTGTGTGTGTGTTTTTCTTCCTCTTGCTCTGTGCCATTGTGTGCCATCCTCTCGTAGGGGGTTTTATTTTGGCCAAGATTCATCTGCCCGTCTTCGATCGATTCGGAATTAGAAAAAGAAAAGGATCTTCACCGCCGAACAATGAGCCCCGGCAGTCATCGCCATGGCTCAGCTGGCCCAGCCGGCTCCGGGGGTGTCGGCCGGTGTGTCGCTCTTTAAGAAAGCGAAATCTTTTCACCCTCATTGTGCCGAGGGAACAGCATCTTTGACCGTTACGAAGCGGGTTGACAATCGAGGAGGGAGATCCTTGCAAACAGGGGGGGGGGGGAACATTTAAGGAAAAATCGTTACAGAAGATGATGTGTGTTACGGTGGAAGCTGATTTTTTTCGTTTTGTTTCTTCGCTCTTCCTCGTGCATTAACCTACCCTAACACGAAGGGGGATCCTCGATTCGATCGAAGATGCTGGACGCAGGGGGAAACAAACGGCTAGCAAAAAGGTAATGCACTGCAGTCAACGGTGCAAAGTGGAGGGGTTTCTGAGGCAAAATGTGCAGCAAACGTCGCTGCAGCTTGCAACGGGAACGAATCCGTCCAAGGAAGGCGGAACATCTTGGTTCGATGCAGTCTGCCACCTTAACGGCTGGGTCAGGGGGATCAGCATCATCTTGAAGGAAGAAACCGTAGCGCCTCGATCTAGACTGCAATTGATGGTGAAAAGCAAAAACTTATCGCAAGTAAATCACACTTCTAAGGGAGAGAGAGAGAGAGAGAGAGATCGCCATACCGGATCGCGCCAGTCATTACATTGTAGACGAATCTGGGTGCTTTAAAGGGAACACAACACAAAATTTCATGACAGATGCAACCAAAGATCGAGCACCCCGAAAAAGTGCACCCGGGCACGGTCTGCACTGCACACGGACTGCATTGTTCCGTTCTTGCCACATTCCTCCCGTTCTCCTCGCACCTCTAAAAGCGCTTAATCAACGCGCGATCAACCATCCTAATAGCCCATCGCCCTTGATCGTGCATGTGTTGGGTGGTGCAGGGCTGCCTGGTTTTGGGTGTCGGATTCCCCCGTTCCCGGTGTTGTAGGTTCCGGTAGGTTTTTGGTAATGGTAGCCGCTGGGTGGGGAAGTTCAAGGGTGAGTCGGAAATAACTTGCACCGGGAAGCGGGTAACGAAAAAGCGGTGATGCAGTGCGAGGATGCGTTCAACACAATTTTTGCCCATTTCCGAATGGCGTCGCGTCGCTTATAGTTCCTGTGTGTATGTCCGTATCAAAAGGATCGGGCAAACGAATGTGGAGTGGGGTGAAACTGTCTGTTCGAAAGGTGTGCTGTGTGTTGGGTAGGCAACAGGGGAGGAATTGCTTTATTTAGGGTGGATATTTAGGCGTCAGGCACGTAATCGAGCAAGGTAGAGCGGCACGTTGTAGTTTTTAAAATAATGCTTTAAATAAACATGTAGTTCGGATTTGAGAATTATTTTGCTCATTTTTAATCAAATACACCTGGACGACGAGATCAACCATATTCTCTGTAGGCTCATGCAAGGAATGAATGTAATGTGTGAACATATTATTTATATTTGAAGCATGTAAAGCAATTTCAAACGCAATTTACTCCAAAAAGTCGTAATAGACCTAATGTACGTGTCTTCGCAACACCAACTCCCCTTCCTTTCGAAGACATTTATCGTCATGACTCACACATTATAAGACTCCAGCGAAATTTCACCTCCCCAAAAACGGTTCCAAACATACATCATTCCCTTCCCAGCGAGACGATTTTCCCGATGCAATGTTATTGCTTCCGCAAACGCTCGCAAATGGTGCACGCCAATGGTTCCGGTAACGTCACGTAGCACTGGTTGAAAGGTTAAATGAACTGGAACGTAATGCGATGGCGAGGGGAGAAGAGCGAGGTTGAAATTGGTCCAACGCTATGAGCCTGCATTTTGGTAGTGAAAAACGCGAAGGATGCTATCAGATTAAGAGCTATCATAAGGGGAAAGACAAGAAGCAACTTGTGAGGCAGAGGGGGAAAAGATTAATCTAGGACACAGCCGCCACAGTTCTAGAAATATCATATCTCCTGCTCTCCTAACTGGTAGCAAGCAAGCGATCATTTTCCGAAGAAGTAGAACAAATAATAATAAAACGAGCCAACGAGGACAGAACAGGGCAAGGGAAAAGGGAGAGAAAACGGATCCTTTCGGGATGCCAGTATCGCACACACGCACGCCATTGCCCTCACCACACCAGCTGGCCAGAAAACTGGCGCAATGCAAGGGACAAGCTGCACCGGATTAAGGGTGAATGAGAGGGGGTTTACCTTTTTTATTTTCGTTTGGCTCATTTTGGCCGTACGTTTCAGGTTGTGAGGGATTCGTTGTTGCGATTGTGGCAGCTGTGACCGTGTGTATGGACGAACAGCATCTAAAACTTTGCTCCATAGATCGGATAAAGCAATTGAGTAAAATTCAAACTATAATTTCTACTCTGAAAACAAAAAAAAAACAACAAAATTCCAAAAACTCCTCTACCCCCAACGAGACGTGTGATCGTGTGCCGAAAGTTGGGCTAAAAATAAAACCACTGGCACTGACCCCAACGCGCACGGGGAATTCCTGCGTGCAGCAACCATAGCGCACGTGAAACAAACGGAACAACCATAACAACGGCAGCCGAAGGAGAAGAAATGCACCCGCAGATCGCGTTGCAGGCGCACCGGTTGCTGCTGCAGCGGCCGGGGCCGGTGTGCAACCGCTTGCCACCGCGCCACCGGTCGTGGTACACACCGTCCGTGGCCGGGCCGGTTCGGGTAGCCTGGGTAGTGGGGGAAGTTCGCCACCGAACCTGGCCCGTCGACCGAACCCGGACGAACGTGCGCTGGAGAAGCAGCAAACACCTGCGTGCGAGCGGGAAAGACAGCATGCGAGCGAGAACGGACAGGCGAGCCGGTTATCCCCACCACTACGGTAGGGCACGGGGAAATTCCCGAAGACGGTTTTCCACCACCGGCATCACCACCACCATCCACCACCATCGGCTGTTTCTTCATTTGCCTTTTGCTCGAACGTTCGTTGCGATCGTGAGCTGAGCTACTTTTGCTCACCTTGCAAGGCACTCACGCGGAACGGGTGCAAATGACGGTTGGGACGGTGGAACTCAGCGTAATGGGAAGACTTGGGCTTTAGTTTTTGTATAAAAAAATACACGCAGTTTTCATAATTTAAACATTTGTCTGATTATTTCAAGACCCAATAGTTTTAAAAAAGTTATGTTTGGTTTAATTTCACGTTAAATTATAGGTTTTTTCGCTCATCGCACACACCACCACCCGACATGCGTGAGCAGCTCAGTGTATGACGATGAGTTCCCCCTGGCACATGACGGTGGCGCTCAACCTTGCCGTAGCTCAAAAACGCTCGTGCACGTGTGCACCAGTAACTCCGCCCCTTTTTTAGCTCACAACCCGGGCAGGGGGTGCATTTGCACCCGAAAGTGCGCCGCGCGCCCGACAGGAACGGGACACGAACCTTCGCGGTGCACCGACTTCGGTCGCCTATAAATAAGGGCGCTCGGGCGTTCAGGGGTAACACTTCGGTTTTTACTCTCAAGCCTGCCGCATCCGTAGCAAGTTTCGCAGCTATTTCTATTTGCCAGCTCCGTTTCATGTTTATCACACACAGAGACACCCGGTCCAGAGCAGTCGAAAAGGTGGTACCGCAACGCCGGAACAGTGAACAGATGTAGCGAAAGGATAGCAGATCTGTTTTTTTTCTTCGGTTTTTGTGTTTTGTTTGTGTGAAACTGATTTCATCAGTTCTCAGTGTACGTGTGCATGTGTCGAAGCTTATGAACCCCGAGCGAACAACAAAAAGGATTACTGTGCATTGTTTGTGCTGTCTGTGAAAGTCCAATTGAAGAAAAAAAGGAAGATCAATGATCAATCCTGGTGATGCAAAAGTGAACTCGCTTTGAGCCGTCAAACTCGATCGTGAATTATTTGATCGTTACAAGAAAATAAGTGAAGTGAGTGATTGGAGCAAGCAAAATCTTTGCTAGAAAAAAAAAAACAAATAAAAAGTGAACTCGCCCAACTGTTTGGAAAACGCACGTTGCGTTGGTGTAAAGTTTTAAGTTTTATCATACACTAGTGTGTGCGTGTTCGAGTGCCGAACACCATGCCAACATCGATCATGCAGAAAAACTACAGCCACTGCCCGCTCAAGAAGCGCCCCGTCTTCATGTCGAAGGACGACGCAATGAAAAATGGTAATTATCTTTTTGTCTACAAATTCAATCCTTAACTTCAATGTTTCTGAGGATCCCCAACTCTTGGAAAGGATCTTCCTGGTTGTGATCTTTCCCTGCTTGTGATCTGGTGAACTAACGCTTTGCCTCTTCCCATTGCTTCTCCTCCCGTCTTGCTCACAGATTCCGATGGTGAGATGGAGCCGGAAAACCTCAGCACCAAACCGCAGGACCTCTCGATGAAGTCCATGAAGAAGAAGGCCCGCTCGGAGTCGCCCGAGGAGCTGGTCGTGATCAAGGCGGAGGACACTCTGCCCACCCCGCCGCCCTCGTCCTCGCCGAGCCCGAGCGACACCAAGTCGCCGCTGTCCATCCCCACCCCCACCTACGGTTCGCTGTCCTCGATCTACTTCCCCGGATCGCGATCGCCCGCCGCCTCCTTCCCCGCCGTCTACCCTGGCTTCCCGTACGCGATGCCCTACAGCTCCGAGTTCTACAGCGCCTACCAGACCCAAAGCGCCCACCATCCGGCTGCCCCGCTGCCCCTCCATCCGCACCATCCGCATCATCTGCATCCGCACCACAGCCAGATCTCGCCGCCGCGCTCCGAGCCGCTGTCCCCGTACAGTGCCGGCCAGCACGACACGTCCGGCAGCCCATCGGCCTCCCCGACGCATCTCTTCCGCCCGGACCGCCACTCGCTCTCACCGCCGCCCTCGATGGTCGTCCCAGCCTACCCGACCGAGCTGCGCCTCAACCAGAACAACAACATCATCAAGTCGGAGTCGGCCTTTGCCCGGGCGCAGCACCGCTTCATGCCGTACCCACCGCTGCACCATCCGCACCACCCACACCACCCGCACCACCACCAGCATCCGCACCATCCGGCCCACCATCATCCGCTGATGGCGATGTCGTCCGTTGCCGAGCATCCGTCCCTGTCGCCCGCCTCCAGCCACACCTCGTTCAACTCGTACCTTTCGTCGCGCGGCCGCTCGCTGTCACCGATCTCCTCGTCAGCACCCGCCAGTCCGGGCGCCGATTCCGAGGAGAACAACAACAGCCTCAGCGCCGCCAACGGCAACAGCACCTCCCTCTCGTCCTCGTCCGGCTGCTCCTCCATCCTGACGGAGAAATCGACCTCGAGCGCGAACATCCTGCAGAAGAAGGACGGTGGCGGCGAGAAGGGAGCGTCGCCGGCGGGTGGAAACGGGGCCCCGCGCTACCAGTGCCCGGACTGCGGTAAGTCGTACTCGACCTACTCGGGCCTGTCGAAGCACCAGCAGTTCCACTGCCCGGCGGCCGAGGGCAACCAGGCGCAGAAGACGTTCGTGTGCAAGGAGTGCGACAAGCCGTACAAGACGCTCGGTGCGCTCAAGATGCACATCCGCACGCACACGCTACCGTGCAAGTGTACGCACTGTGACAAGGCGTTCTCGCGCCCGTGGCTGCTGCAGGGCCACATCCGCACGCACACCGGCGAGAAGCCGTTCGTGTGCAAGCTGTGCTCGCGCGCGTTCGCCGACCGGTCGAATCTGCGCGCGCACCAGCAGACGCACGAGGACGTGAAGCGCTTCAAGTGTCCGACGTGCACGAAGTCGTTCTCGCGGCTGCCGCTGCTGACGAAGCATGCCGAGTCCGGGTGTCCCGGTGGTTCCGGGTCCGGCGATAGCAGTACGGCCGGTTCGCCAGTGCCATCGCTCGCCCGCTCGGACAGTCCGCATTCGCAGAGCGGAGGTTCGTCCGCTGCCTGCAACATCTCGGAGGACAGCTTCATGCCAACGGTGCTCCCGCACGGTGGTAACATTGCCGTGTACTAGAGAGAGAGAGAGAGAGAGAGAGAGAGAGAGTTGGTGATCCGCGAGTAGTGTCGGAGTGTGCGAAACCATTGTTGTGTGCCTTCACCGTGTGCCCTTCGTCGCAGATTGTTAAGGCGCGACCAAAGACTGATGAGGAGAAAGAGAGCGTTATTAGAGTGAATGTGTGTGAGTGTGTGTGTGCGAACGAGCTTGTTAGTGGTAGGATGATGCGCAAGGAGGATACACGGAAGGAAAGCAGGACGCCGTTTGTTCGGTTCTAGTGCAGGGGAAAGCCTCCCAAAAATCGATGTCCCCCTTCTGGGAAGGGACCAAGAAAGCATACCCTTTTGTTTTTTACGTTTAGTAAGTTTATTTATTTTCCACGAGCAAAAGCAAACACAAAAATGGAAAGTTTTCTTTTTAGGTTTTTTTTAGTTCAAAATGCAAAAAAAAGGAGTAAGAAACACAAACACTGTTCCAAACTAGTCAGATTCGTTTAGTTTAGTTTCGATTTGGTTCGACTTAAGTTTAGTTTCTTTTCTTTTTTTTAGTTTCTCCCTTTTTTCGTTCCCATCACAACAAACAAACGCTCGCGAGTGTATCATTTCCTATTAGTTCGTGCTTATGTAATTATACCTTTTTTTTACTCTCTTTCTTTTGTATCCATGTAAGAAGATCTCAATGCATTTTCTAGAGCTTTCTAGAGAGCGCATGCAACATAAAAAACGGGAGGGAAGAAATCAAAAATCAAACAAGCCATATGCAGCCCTCTTTTTGAGGTTCTTGAATCCAACAGCAATGACGTTCTCTTGTAAAATATATTCTGCTAAGTGCCTTTTTTTCCTAAAAAAAAACAGCAATCACTACTACCACAACTCTCCATACTTCCCTCTTCGTGTACCAACGAAATGAAACGTGCATTTTATTTGTAGCCATTTTTGTGCTAGCATACACCAAGTCCTATCATAAGTGTACTTTTTAAGCGGCGTTTGAGCAGCCGTTTAGAAGAGAAGAGAGCAGAAGAAATGACAAACTAAGTTTATCCTATACTGTGTTTAAGGCAAACCCAAAATGTACATATACTTTAGCAGTTTTAGGAGCGTTATTAAGATCCAACACACATACACACACACATACAGACAGTTAGTCGGCTAAGCAAAAGGTGCGAAACTTAATATATTTTGTTTGTTTTTTTTTTTTATGCTATCAGTAGGTAAGTTAAATCTGGAAGCCACGTTAGAAGGCTAGGCTAGGTAGATTCGTAACGAAACTTTGTTTGTAGTGTGTAAGTGCGTAATTTTGCAAAACCAGCTGCAGCAGCGGCCAACCAATACAACAATAGTGGGTTAAGAGAGAGAAAGAGCGGAAGCGAGGTGATCGTGCGTGCGCGCACGCTTCACAAAGCGAAATAAATGACAAGAAAATCTTAAAATGAAAAAAAAATCCTATCTTCTTTTTATTTGTCCGTTGGGAAATGCAGAATGTGTGGGGTATGGGTATCCGAAATGATTAAACGAATTTTCAAACATGCCTGTGTCCACTCTTTCGTTGCACTTCGCTTTTGCAGATCTCGTGTTTTTCTCCTTTTTGTTGGTTCGGGTTTTTTTGTTTTGTTTCGCCCGGTTCATTTCCGGCCGTTTCCGGTAGGCTCAGCTGTTTTATTCCTCTTCCACTCTTTACTGCATTTTGTGGCCGTTCTAGTTTTGGTCCAACCGCCCCCGACACCGCACCAGTACGATCGTTCATTGTTCATGATCTCCTTTTTTTACGTTTGCCCGCTTTGCACAAACGCTTCTTCCTTTCGTTTTGATTTAATTTTTCACAACCTCATTGCACCGGGCAGCGCGTCAACAAAAGCACCTGATTGCAATTTCAATGCACTTGTGTGTATCCCTGTATCCTGTGGCTGCTGTCGTGCACATCCGGAATCCGGTGGTATGTGTTGAGCAAGTGGTCGTTTTTTGTGTGGATGGCGATGGCAAAGGAAAGCCAGAAGACAGAAGGAAATGTTCCGTTTTGTTTGAATGGTTGAAAGGAAGCCTTTTCTGTTCGGTTTCTGCAGCCGGAAGTGCGGAAACGGAACAGGCTGGCAGGTAGTTTGCCGAGAGAGACTCACCTGCGATGGCTTAAGCGCATGACTGAGGGGCAGGTCAGGAATTGGAGTTGAATAAAACGAAGCGAATTATGGGTTTTAAAAGAAACACTGATGGCATTAGACTCCCGGTTTTGCATTGTCGCGATTGCAGGTGGTGTAAAACACTACAGAAAACAGTAAAAAAAGATTAAAAATACATGTTTTCTATAAACTGGGATTGTTTAGAATCAGACGATTTTCCAATACAATATAGACTCGTTTTTTACCCCACATTTTGGTACAGTTTCTAACACAGGGACAAGCGTTATTGTTTTTATTAGACCAATTTGTACATCAACACACACACACACACATCCGGCGAACACTTCCGGTAGATCACACGGGATGACAGCAAGCGACACAATCACAACAAACGTATTCCAAGAAGCTCAGCATTCAAAGGAAAAATCAATAAATGAATGGGTTTTGAGTGAAAACACTTCCGGTTCGCAGGGACAAGCTGGACAACAAAAAATAAAGAAAAGTACGCAACAAGCATGATTGTACGCGATTTTGTGGCAAACGTTCCACTTCCAGGAATCGAACTTGTAGGGAGAAGGTAAAACAACAACAAAATCCACCAACCGGGTCCTGTGTGAGAAGCTTTGCCGTTTAGAAGACAAAGCGAGGGCAGAGTCTTTGCGCGCGAAGCAAAACATCCTTTTGCATGTTTCTGTTTTCATTTCCCCTCCTGCCGAATGCAAGGAAGCGAACAAAATGGGAAGTAAATAGCGACCGAGCTCACTGTCCACCACCATCCCCATCATCATCATCATCATCGTCGGGCACTTCCATCCCTTAAACAACACGTCCCATTAACACGTCCGTCGGTATTGTCCGATCTCGATCTTGATCGTTGACGACATCGATCGAACGAACGCGCGCGTGAAACGGCTCGATCAATCTTCAATCTGCAATCCAAGAGTGCAAGTACAAGAAGTGCACCAC
>AXCO02011106.1:0-10545 GCA_000473525.2 Anopheles melas
TGTGTGTGTGTGTGTGTGTGTGTGTGTGGCGACGCGATTCCCCACATTCACACCCATCGCGGTGAGCAGCCGATTTTGGCGTCGTGTGTGGACAGTCAGTCAGTGCGCCGAATCGGCCAAGTGCAGCCATTGATGCCAGAGTAGCAGCAGCAGCAGCAGCAGCAGCGGTACCGAAAGTTGCGTTCCGTGACAGTCTTCGGTCGCTCATCATCGCACGCTGAATCGATTTTGGCTTTTGCCCCTACCCGTTCGTATAAGAGGGTAGCAGCAAGCAAGCCTTTTTCGTGGGGCAAGTTTCGCGAAGCGTGCTGTGGTCGTGTTGCGCTCTTTAGCGCAACGGCGTTCAGTAAGTTCTGACCAGCGTCAGACAGCGGTAGTGCCACTGCTGTAGGTCCGATCCGGGCACGTTGCAATCGAACGCCGAAGAGACATAGGAAAAGGAAGGAGATTTCCGAAACGTTGTAAGCGAACCATATCGTCGAAGCGGGCAACTGCGTAGTTGCGTTGCGGCGTCGACCAATAATAATCAACAACAGCAACTCCAGCACGAGAAAGCGACACCAACAGAGCGCCGCCCATCGGAACGGTGTGTGGGGTGTGAAGGCTTTTTTTATTAAAGCCAATTGTGAGATCGCGGACGATACTGTAAATTGTGAGCAACAAGTAGGCGCAACGCTTCTTCGCGTGATCTCCGGTCGCCGATAGAATCTGCATCTGTCGGCGGCTAGTGAGTCTGAGTGGGGTGATCGTGATATACTTTCGAGTGTACTAGGAAGGCCGGACGAACTGCTGCGGATTTTTGCATTAAAAAAAAAGAAGTGAAGTGTTCTAAGACGAGCTGGTTATTGGATTGAGCATATTGAGAATCAACTAAAGCGTGATCGAATCTCTCGAAGATCGTCTCTCGCGTACACTAACGAACAGAGGAAGAAGAATACCTCTGTAAGCTTGAAGCGCTTCAAAACCCAGCAACAACAAAATCCGAACTCTCCCTCTCTCTCTCATACGTAATCGTCGCGAACTAAGCAGACCCGCTTCCTTCACTCTCCCTACCCCGTCTCGTCCTTCTCCATCTCGGAGCTAGACGCCCCAACCAACCCCAAGCGAGCGCGATCGTAACCGGGAGGGTAAGTGCATTAAATCTGGGGCAGCGCAGGCGGTTCCCATGCTGAACTACCGCCTCGTGTCAACGCACTTCCTGAAGCAGCCATAGATTTCGCGGCCTACCACCGCACAGCCACACAGAGCGAGAAGTAGAGACACCGGCGCATTGGCGGGCAGAGGACGTCCCCTTCCGAGGGCAAAGGTCGTAAAAATGTGCAGAGATCGGGATATGCCACTTCGATGAACGGAACTCTGTCGCGTTGTTATAGTGTGTGTGTGTGTGCGCATGTGTGTGAGTACACTCTATTGTGTCATCGTTAGTAGCATCGTTACCTAGTGGCCGACCACGACCCAACCCACTGCGAGCGTGCGAGTGTGTGTGATTGGGGGAAATATCTAGTTAGTGCATTAGCCAGGCAGCAAGAGTGCCGGGAGCGCTAACGAGCGAGCGTGTGTGTGTGTGAGTGCCTGTGAGAGCGAGTGTGAGCGAGAGCGTGTGTGGTGAGAGTAGAGCGCCGCTGCATTAGTACTACTAAGTTATAGCTTCATACTACTACTTCGGTTACTTACTACACTACTACCACTGATCACCTTCTACCGCACGCGACGCGATACCCTTTGCTGGCTTTGCGCGTGTGTGTTGATCCAAAGCTTGCCGGCCGCCTGCACCACAGTGTTTGTGTGCGCGAAGCACACGGACGATCCTTTCGGAAGCGGCTGAATAGCTGGGTAGTTGCTTGATGTCATCCGAGGACTTCACATCCTTCGCGAGTATCTCTACAGACGTCCCGGGGACAACAACATCGGCGGACCGTGTACGCATCGTGTGATCGGCCTGCTTGTTGGGATAATTAAATCCCACTATTCCCAAACGGAAACGAGATCAACAACGGGAAGCTAGATCTAATTGCTGTCTCTGCTTCTGTTTGTTGTTGGGAAGTGATACACTGCCAGAACAACGAGTTCAAAACACACACGCGCTAGTTTGTGCCGAATTCGCAAGTGTGTACCGCCGCGCATCCGGAAGAACCATCATACACATCCGGAAGCTCGGGCCACCATCAACATCAGCAGTGCAACATCAGCAGCAGCAACAGCGACTCAAAACCGCTGTCGCTTTGGTCGTCGTGAAGCCGCGAAGATTCCACCCAAAATTGAAGCATTTGCCAAAAACTGCTGGGAAACTGTAACCGCTTGCGTGGTAAGTGTAAACATATTTAATCGTTAGGGTATACATATCGGATCGCTCTCTTTATGTACTCTTACCTGCCGTTTATATTTCTAAAAACGTTCGGAAGTGGTTTTTGTTTGGCCCCAGCTGGCGATGATCTTTGCGAAGGTCCGTTTGGTTTATTGCCCTCCTGCTCGATCGTTATTGACCTTCGAGAAGGTTTGGTGTATTTCGTGCGGAGGTTTTCGTTGGCAGATTGCCATCGGAAGGGTAGAAAACAGTTGATCGTACGTACAAATTGCAATGATATTTCATCCGGCGCAAAAAATTGGAAGTGATGGATGATAGCTGACGACGATACGAATTTGTTGAATGCAGAATTGTTTTGAAACGATATATCTAATTAATCAATTAATCTAATCGGGTATTGGTTTGTTTCTTTCGTTTTATTATTACATACTTTGAGAGAAAAAGCGCACCTCTAAGAAAAATCTCTTAAATAGTTCTCCGGTCATGAAGTTATGGTCCAGAGTAGAATCGATCCCATGCATTATTATGTGATATACCGATCATTGTCACATTACACTATACAGCTGCCTCAGCGCTGTGAAGTATATTGGGCACCATATGATATCGTCTCGTGAAGCATTGCAATGCATTATGTCATTCCTTTGAGATGAATTATGTTTAAAGTAGGAAAGAATGAAGTGAAAATTTAAATAAAATTTAAAAAAGCCAAAATTTAAAACACTACAACGAAACAGCAACCAGCACCAATTTGCCGTAGTTAACCAACCGCGTTAACTCTGTGCCGAATCTTGTACATTTTAATTAAGATAGCTGCCACCACATCACACCACTCCCACCCAGAACAATATTCGCAACCCAGAACCAAGAACACGAGCAAAACAAAATCCCACAAAACAACAACCGATTTGTGTTGTTGTCGCTCGAAAATCGCACCATCTTCCGCGCCAGCCGGGGTATTAAACCGCGTTTATATTTTTAGCCAGCCGGTCGCGGCCCCGCAATCATCAATCCCAGAAAGCACAGGGGCCCAACACATGTGTCGGCACTTCTGCCATACAGTGGCATTTTGCAGGCGGTTTTTTTTTTGTTTTTCTCTTTTTTTTTTGGTCATGTTATGACCGGCCAGGCTGATGAGGTGTTTGTTTTGTTGCTTCGAAATGCGCCAATTTCGTCGCAAACTCCGCACAGGCCGGTCCCGCGGCTGCGGTTCACACCGAGCAATGGCAGAGAGCGAAGGGCAGGGCATGTTTTTTGGTTGGCGTGTTCCCTGATGTTACGTCCCATTGCTTATCGTGTTTCACCGTTCCTGCGACGGTCCACCGTCCCGATAAACGTGTGGCGTCTTGTTTCGGGGTTTCTTTTTCGTGGCTGTTGGTTAATAATTGTAAATAAACAACAAAACAGGGTGGAAGCGTTTGTGTGATGATGCATGGCTCACCGGTTTTCAAATATATTGTAAAAGCAAACCCATGTGTGTGTGTGTGTGTGTGTTTTGGTCGATAGGCGTAGGTAAAGATATGATGCGTAATGCAATGGGCCGTTGAACGATGGTAGCTTCACTGACAGTTAAATTAATTTGTCATAATAATTATCATTTGAATGAATATTTGTATGGACTGTTCATGTGCTGCTTGTCGAGCTGAAACCCCGCCTACAATCGTCAAGCCCAACGTCTGGTAGCAGTTTTCATCCACGTGTCTTCAAAAAAGGCAAATAACTAATCGATTAATGTGGAACATTCCTCACATTAGCTGACCTTCAAAAGAGCCCTCAACCATCGCTCATCGCTAGCAATAAGTTAGGATTATCATTCCCTCCTCTCTCATCGAAAGTGCATCCTCATATAAAGCGTAATCTTTCCGCAATGGTGTTCCTTCCCACTTGCACGACCCGTCTCCGGATGCACTTTGAAATCTGTGCGTAATGTTTGCCACCGCTCAGATGACGTACTTAAGACGCTCGCCTGTAAAGGTATGACCAGTCAGCAATGGTATTTTTACCAAAAGTGTTGAATCCTAAAAGCGACCAATAAAAATACGATCACACATATCTTTCGTCAGCGTCTCTGCGTTGACTCGGTCGTGATGTTTTTGCTGCCGTTTTGCTTCTACCGTTCGCATTGCGCGCGTGACTCTGGGTGTTGGTCCTTAAGAGGATCGCCTCATTTTGACACATATTCACACCAAGAAGCCAAGATCAAGATGTGGAATTTTGCGTTTGGGTTTTGTTTTTTCTTTCCCTTCTCTCACTCCGACATCATTTATTCTGACGCAAATGTTGTTCGTCTGCTGGTCGTCAACTCCATTTCATTTGCGTTACTTACACGCTTGCTCCTTTCGCTCGTGATGATGGAAAACTGGCGCACACGGGTAATGATTAATAATGCAGCAGCAGCAGCAGCAGTAGTGTGTGGCAGTGCATTGGGGCGCGCATATAGATTATTTTGGGAAAATGCCCAAACATGGCACTTATTTTGTCAGGTGCCACAGCTCTGGCTGTCCCCGTGCGTTTGTGTGAGTGCGGCCTTCACTTTGTGGTGGGCATACGGTATGAGGAAAGGTGTGGCAGGGTTGCCCTCTCGGCAAGCTCACCGACTGTGTATGATACATATTTAAACGTTGGAAAATTGTTTAATGGTAATGAGTGGTGGTGTGTTTGTGTTGTCGTTATCGATTGAAAAGGATAGAATTATTTGAGGCGTTTTTTTCCATTGTAAGAATAGTCGCTTGTAGATCCAATTAAATTAATTAAATATCGAACTAATTTATTAAAATTGTATTACAGTAGCAGTTTTATATAAGCGCTACTTCACTGATTATATCTACTAGCAAGATAACAATAAGTTTTTAATTCTTGGCATAACCAAGGGTCGTTACAAAAAACATATTATGGCAGGTGACTAACCAAAGCTTTCGCAAATGCGGTGTATGATCTATTTTTAAAATACCAAAATAAAAATATGTGTGCTTGCAGTGGCTATTTATAACTGGTCGTCCCCTCTAATGCAAATACCCAGCTGTAAAGATATTTTGCTCGTAATTCGTCCGCACAACAGTTTGGCTGGACAACAACAAAGATTTATTACATTGCGTGGTATGACTCACGAGCGTAGTCTGTTCGCATTGCCGGTAAATTAAATTCATTACGATAAGATACTACCACTCACTGATGCAAGCCATCTTGGGGCCATACTTTACATACTTCACGCGTACGATGCGTGGGAAAAGAAAAATTGCAACAGCGCTCCACTGTCTCCAACAACCGATAAGTGATGAGCCCATACCGGTTTTTATCAGTTCAATTAGTGGTTCTTCAATTTGCCTACCGGTGCAGTTCCATTTAATTAATAATACCATACGGTGATTGTGCTAGAGGATGTTGCCATTTGTCTATCGAAACGGATTCTCCGCAACAAAACCACACCCGGTATCAATGATCCGATCTTTGACCGTGAATGTTCGATGCCCGACCGTACCAATCGGGAACTCCTGTGGACCCATAAGATGACAAGCAATCATCAAGAAGCATCGATTTTTGTCAGACCATGTGTGTGTGTGTGTACCATGCGAAACGAAAAGGCCAAGAGCCGTACACGAATGTAAACAAATTTGATCACTGTTTGTTGGTGGCTGATAAGAGAGCGGCAAGATTGCAAGATGGTTTCCAGTTTTTGCCCGTCTACCGTCCGTGGAGGCGTGAGAAATAGGGTGGAGGAACGTGACGCGAGGTGTGCGAAACGGTACACCGTTGCGGAACCTCCAGCAACACTCACACGGTGCAATGAAAAGTAGCGGCAAGTGAGTGTCGTGCTCAAGATTGAGAGAAGATGTCGCGTACCTACGGAGCAGCAAACACAACGACCTTGCAGTACTTTGTGCAAAATGGAAAACGGCAACGCTGGGAGGAGAATAAGGGGAAACTGTGACGACATTAGGTGCTAACATTCGCCTCTACCATTTGCCCGTGGCCCGTGAATCAGTTCGGTTCAGATTAAATCGGTGCGCCTGGTGCATTTCATGCTCAATCTTTGGAGGAGATTTAATGGGAGATGAGGAGGTTGTTGAGCCAGTTGGAGTGCGAAGTTGTGCGAGAGCCGCAGTGTC
This sequence comes from Anopheles melas, assembly GCA_000473525.2. Classification (NCBI taxonomy): domain Eukaryota; kingdom Metazoa; phylum Arthropoda; class Insecta; order Diptera; family Culicidae; genus Anopheles; species Anopheles melas. Next base: position 6,409 of record AXCO02011106.1, read on the forward strand.
TGGTGGGATCCGCTTGACAGGCCTTATCGCGCGTGATCTACGCGAAAGGCTGAAAGATGGCTGTTGACTGCGGAAAGTAGCATTTATTAACACATCTGTATGTAACCGGCCAAGAAGTCACGGGGATGTGCAAAGTGCTTTAAAATATTTCATTTCAGGCATTTTAAAAAGAGCGGAGAGCACTTTCCTTGTTCAGTAACCAGTTCAATATGCAGAAAGGTTCTAAAATATCAAACGAAATCATCATTTGTTTATTATTTATGACAATCGTTTCGATTCCGTTTCGATCAAGCTTGAAAAAGAGGCTTGCCGTCTTCTGTAGTCATTTTTACAGACTTGGATCTCATTTGGCTTTGATCTCAAAAATGTTAATCTGTAGCTTTTATGTCTCTATGCTGTTGACCTGGCCCCGTAGTACACTCATCAACTCGATCGACATCTAACAACATGCTGGAACTCATGGGTTCAAATCCTGTATAGATCCGGGTCCTCTATCTCTCTCTTGCTTTTGCAGTAAATCTATAAGTTCATTAGTGAGGTCTCTAAAGCCTGTATAGGCCGGCATATCCGCGTAGGACGTTAAGCCAAATAGAAGAAGTCCATTAGTTGTCTTATACCAGTAAGCTTGTTTTTTATACCGCTGATTGCAATTGTTGCGCCAAATAAAAGGAAGAATAGCGAGTCTTGCAATATAATAGACATGGATTTCTTCAACTTTTGATATTATGGTTCATGGCTTAGGATTCTTCAAGAATGTAAAGACAAAGAAAAATCAAACCTTCCAATGAATAAATCTAAAATATCTGAATGGAACACTTAGTTAGGATTAAAAAAAAAAGCTCAAATACCCATGCTTTTCTTCTACAAAGCTCGCCATCTTCTGTAAAGAGACTTAACACTGAGATCGCCATCATCCTAGCAAGCGTCGCCATCCGAGAAATGGCGTTGTTAGCAGGCTGGGGGAAAACAGCTGTTTACTATCCCCCCCCACAGCGCTAACCCCTGTGTACTATATTGGAATGTATTGTCCCAGGCAAAAGTAAGCACCCGCCGCACTCCCCAGGAAAGCCCTGTTTGAACGATTTCTGTCAATATTTGGCAAACGAGTGAATACACACACGCGAGCCGATTACAATTTTCCCTGCGCGGCCCTTTAATATTAGCATTCCATTATTATCGACGGTGGTGGTGGGTGTACTGCCTTGTTGTTTTCGCTGTAACCCACTAATCCGGTGGAATTGCTCTCCAATTGGACACAACAAGCTTAGCGCGAACACGAACGCGAGAACCAATTAGGGCACGGAAACAGTGAAACAGATTCCAATGGCGGCGCATACTCTACCGGCTCAACTCTAGCGCCAACAGAAACTATGTGTAATGCCTGCAAAGCATGGCAAGCGCGATTGTTGTGTCGCACCACTCTCGTTGGTGTTTTAGTACACTTGAGAGGAAGATAAGCGTGACGACGACGACGACAACAAGCGTGCTCGCAGGTGATAAGCGCAAGACACTCACTAGCGCACAAGACTGGAGAACAGCGAAAACAACCTCTCTCTCTCTCTCTCGCTCTCTCTCTCTCTCCGGTGACAGGGACGGTGTTTCGCTCTACTATTGTCCCTGTATATGGGAGACATCATCTCACAGTCTCCGGCGCGCGGCTATGCGTAGTCTGCCAGCGCACAATCTGTCTGTTGGAGAGAGCGTCTAGTATGTGTGTGACGATGGTACCTCCATTATCACTCGCCTGTGTGTGTGTGTGTGTGTGTGTATACGTGTCACTGTCGTGTATAAAACCCATCCCTGGTGACTGGCAAGCTCCCACAAGTTTTGCAACCGGCATCGCAAGCGGATCGTACGCGAAAGTAGTGATCACACACAAGTGCACTGTGATTCCGTTTCCAAGCAGAGACAACGGGACAGAAAGTTTCTTGACGTTTATAGGGGGTATTCCAATGGACAGTGCAAAGCAATCCATGCTTTAAAGTGTGTCCAGTGCTTCCCAGGCCAGCTGAAGCTGACACACTCGGAAGTCGTTTGTGAAGTGAGGCGATCGTAAAGGGAGTGGTTTTACGAGGGCACAACAAGGACCTTTGTTAACGTGGTGCCTGACATCATGCTGTGCGTACAGCCCACCGACCATGTCGCTGGTAGAAAGGGACTGATCTACAAGCTGGCACACGCCTGCCACATTCGGGAGTGGAAAAATAAAGTAAGTGCTTCCCTGTCTCATCGAAGGAAATACTGGTGGAAGATTCCACATCTCCGGCGAGATGTCGTCGTTATTGGTGTGATTGTTGAAAAATCGTAAGCGCGTTGAAGTGGAAGGTGGAAAGAAAGCGTCCACCTATAAGTGGCCCTTGAAAGTGTGAAGAAAGTTACCAACTGCGTGGGGTGGGAGGATTTTATGAGAGAGAAGAAGTCCCCTTACCACCCAGTGAGCTTTGTAGCGGCTTCCGGTTTTAGTTCGATTGGGTGCAATAAAAAGGATAGCATTTTTAGTACCTCTCTCTGTATGTGTGTGTGTGTGTGTGTGTGTGTATTTGTGTGGGTGATCTGAAGTGGCACAGAATGTTTTTTTTTCGTTTTTTCGTGAAAATTGCATGTCACGGGACTCCACTCCCTCTTGTCATACCATGCTGACTCGACACTGTTTTTGTTAGATAATGTGGTTTCGGTATATCTCAAGTACCTGTGCCAGTTTAACGTGCCATCGTTGAAGTACACGGTGATGTTGTTTTCGCATTCGATTCACCCAAAAGGAATCATTCGTCGATAGAGAATTCGCCCAGATGATCCCTACATTGTTTGTGACGGCACGCCTGCTGGGCCTGCGGGGCCATTGTGTTCAATGTTCGATGAAGTGGCTGCTCCGGCTCTTGTGATGGATTAAGCTCGAGCTCGAATTCTGCCGTAATACCACTTGTTACATTCTCGCTTCGCTTAAATCCCCTTTGCTGGCGTTGGCTGCGGCAGTGGGTGCAGAACAAGATCTGGAGCCCCTTGGAGACGCTCCGGCCGATCATCGCCAATCATCCATCAGCATGCTGCTACTGACCTACTGATTCGGTGCTGGGCGTAGAAACTGGAACACAGCACTATCGGAGCGAAGGGCACGCCGCACATTCTCACAGGCACATTCTAGAAACAGACAGACCGAAGCCGATGATATACATCACACGCTAAGATGCTATACTGTCACGAGTCTTGCTATCACGGGACATTGTTTCGTGTTGGTGTGTCCAGATAAAACTGTGGTTCGATTATCATCCCGGGGATGATTGAATTGCTCCCGCCCCGCCTTTCTTTTGTCAAACCAATCACTACTTCTCCGTTTTATGATACGCTCATTAACTGCGCTGAACGTTTTTATTATACAGCACCAGGGAGAAACAGTACTATCAACAGCCAAACAATTGCGCGTGCCAAAACGCGATTAATGTATCAATCTTGGGGGCAGACACGCAGGCAAAAGAAAAGCGACACGACGACCACTGCTGTGTTGACGTGCGATAAGCGGCGTGTGTCCAATGTGGGTGATAATTGAGATCTGATAGGGGAGATAGGTGGGGACCAAAAATTCGACGCCATTGATTGGAAGATAAAGGGGGGAGTATAGTATAGCAGCGCGTTTAGAAGAAAGTGCATTTTCCCTATCACTCGTCAATCTCACTAGAAAGTGTTTGTGTTGTGTTTGCGCCGCTGTGGATTGACAATTTAATACGATCGCCAGTGGGCGAAGTGTGAATTGAGGGATCGAAAACTCGTGCCACGAGGACGGTATGTTCACGTTTTGGCATCTTGTGCATCTCTGTCAACAAACTTTAGTCGCCCGAAGGCACTAGACGGTGGTGTTGGTGGTGATGCTTGTAGTACAAGTGCAAAAGTGCACCGTTTCGTAACGCTTGAGCTTTAGATCAGCGACAGCAGTACGATAAAACAAAATCACGCCCGTCGCCACCCGTCCGCGCTCTACCCATCATCACGAGTGGCTAGTAGTTCACGGGTTGGTTCCGGGGCAATGTTTGCGGTCGTGTTTTTTTTTTGTTGTCCCTACTGCTTATTGTTTGTTGTGTCCGTGCTCTGTTCTAGCTTAGCGCCATTTTCTATCTATTGATCGTGAAACAATTTGCACCGGCC
>AXCO02011110.1:0-10515 GCA_000473525.2 Anopheles melas
ATGTGCAATATTTCTTTATTTTCCTACTGAATGAAGGTTTCTTCATGCTGCTTGCTGATACTACTTTTGCCTAGCCCGGTCCCATATTCGGAGGTGCTGGATGATGTGCCAGACCGGAACCGGGAACAAAAAGGTGGAACAATCTCTGGCGGTTGCACGTGGTGTGTCACGCGAGGCTTACGCCCATGGCCTAGAGAATCACATCCCTCAGCCATTCCCTCCCAGGCTGGAAGGAATGTCATATTGCTACCGCAACAAAATAAAGTCACTCGTTCCCTGGGCGCCACCAGCGTTGCGCTATTGTTGTTCTACGAAAAACGAAAGATTTTATGCACGGCTACCATCATCCTGATCATCGTGTGACGTTGATTGTATGTCGGGTTTGAGGTGAGAAGCAACTTAAATTGGGATCGCTGTGGTCTGTGAAACGAGTCGCGCGTTGATGGTACGAGCGGATTTGTGTGGTGGGTTTGAATTGGTAGAGCAAAGTTTTATTGCTATGTTGCAGCAAGTTGTACCGTGGTGGGATTTTTTTATGTTATATTTTCTATAGGGAAAACAACATTATTCATATGTACGAGTTATATGTATAATAGCGCCAGCAAACATTTGGCATCTTTGTTTTGGTTTGAGGATTCAACATGAAGCTTTTGAATAAAAGACAAAAGCAGATCATTTTAGTTTTATGAAATCTTGAAACAAAACAAGCAGAAACCTTAAGTAATTCTTCAAAAGTACTAAACAAAACCCGTTCAATATGATGATCTTCTCGAGGTCATTAGATTTCTTTTAGGAAAATGTTTACTTAACAATACAAAAGCTTTCTCAGGACTTAAAATATTGAAGTAAAAAATATATAGTTTTTATTTTATTGTTCAGCCTAAAAAATCTTTCAATTGTGGTGAGCAACATATTATATGCAGGAAAAAATGCCTTTCATAAGAGAACTGCTATGAATGGAACGAATGCAGAATTTCTTACTTTAGCTCTATACGGTGCTATTCTATCTAAAACCTTTGCGACATGAGGTCGCTAAATGTCCATTTAATTATACAACACGTAATAAAATGATTGTATTTATTCTTTTATTATATGATTCTTTTCGAAATATAATACATAACGATAATACAAGCAACGACATAATGTGTTCTGTAGTTATTTTGAAATGCCTATTTATCGGAACGATTTTTCCAATTTTTTATTATTTGATTATCTGTGTAAAGACATTCACAGCATGGTTAACAATATTGCTAAAAAATTTACAGTTTTTAAACATTCAGTATCAAACAACGCAACGTGCAAATAAACGTAGAACGACATTTCTATTTATGTCCAGATGGTTTCAATGCGTAAGAAAAATAATGTGAGGTATATATCTCCATGTTTCTTTTAATTATTTAAATAGAAGTATGAACAGGAGCAAAATTAAAAGCAAGAATAATATTGAAACGATATAATTAAAGAACCAATGAACTTAAGATACGAAAAAGGCACACTACTCCAATACTCTGTACCGACACCAATATAATCTTCTAAACTCTAGAGCAGTCAAATTGCATTCAAATCCGATCTTCCTCATGTTCGGATATCCTATCCTAATCTGATAGGAATGTTTTAGGAATTTTGGGGAAGTATCGTTTACTCAGCGAATTGAATAAGAACAAACTTCCATGTTCTACGGTTCAATCGTTTCTCTATAAAATCTTCATATTCTATTTATATGATGGATATGAATACCGATATACCATTCAAAAAAGTAGTGCCTACAAAAAATGCATGCCTCACGACTGACACGATATCTAATGGATTTAAAGGTGCATTAAGCACGCTTTTATTTATTCACTATCACCAGCTAAATCACAAAAACAAAGATAAATACGTCTTTAAAGCCAATGATATGCAAAAACTAGATGATTACGACAGCCCGATAAGTGAATTACACCCTACACACCGTACGACACAACACACACACACACACATGACCGGACCGCATTTACACCGCCAGGAAAGAAAAGTCTCCACAATAAAGTCATGTTGCCGCCTGCAAGGGTGACAATTGACTGGTAGTGAAGCAGTTTTTCGTCTTTCCTGCGGAGACCGAAAAAAGAAAATTCCCCATCACACCCGCACAGAACAGAAGCGGAAGTGGTAAGGCTACTTTACGAAACGACAGCCTTCAAAAAAGGTTTTCCCTTTTAATAAAGCAGAAACGGACTTGAATTCCATTATGTTGAAATACGTACCGTACCGAAGAAAATATAATGGTTAGGAAAGCTGGGAGTGCTGCTAATTTGCCGTGCTACCCCCGATTTGGGAATTGTCCACCCATCAAAACCACAAACACCCCACGTGGTAGACGCATTCACCCTGCTGGTGCTACTAGTAAGACTACTACTACTACTGGTACTAATACTACGTGTGCGTGTAGTTTTACCCCTCGTATCAGTTGAAAAAAAAACACACCTTATCACTACCACTACGAACATAACGTTACAATTTTGCTTCCCCAAAAGTACACGCGAACTAAACTCAATCCCCACACACCGTCATCATCATCATCTTCATCATGTCCCCACCATGAATGTCTTTGTCGCTGGAATGCATTAGTTTTCCGTCGTCCCAAAACTCCCGGAAACCATTTTCCCCTCGAGGGAGCATTCCAAGTTTACCGAAGGGGTTGGATGGCCGAGAAGGGGATTAGGTTTGAGGTGTTTCCTCGTCCCGAAACCGGCCACCACAATGTACAGGGTAGGTAGCAATTTATGTGCATTTTTGCCTCTAATGATCCGTACAAAGTTGACGTCGGGGACGGGCTGGGTCCCGTTGTTGATGGAGCAGGCAAAAGGTCAATCCGCTCCTTGAGCTGCTCCACCCCGACAGTTCGGACACCGAACAGTGCCGCTCAACGGTGTAGCCGCTTATAGATTGTGCTGATAATGGTGCTACACCGATGTGGTAGTAGTACTACTACTACACCCCGCGTTGACGAAGGTACGGCCTTTTACGGAGTGAGCAGGCAAGCAGGCAAGGTGTCAGCGTTAGGGTCCGCTGCTTGCTCAACTTAACCGAACTCACGTACTACTACACCCCTTGGTGACACTTTGATGTGCTGTGTAGGGCTTTGGGTAGGGGTGTGGAAAAAAGTAAGTTCAGCAGGTTCTAGAATTTCGACGCATGCGAAAGATTCCGTCGTTTCCTACGAACCAAGCAGGTGGACGGTGGTTTCTGGTGGGATTTCAAAGTTTACGACACGCACTATAATGGAATTCATTCCGTACTTGGCATATTTCAGTGCCTGGAGATGGTGGTGATTTTTATGGGCAGAGCGAGAGAGAGAGTTTGTAGTGCATTAATATGTCAGAAAACCTAGATGTGAGAGAATACGCTAAACAAGTTAACGACCCATGAGCAGTTAAAAGAGCAGTTCTATTTTGTACAGTATCTGCCAACATATGACATTGGAGCTACAAAAATGACCATTACAACTATAAACACGCTTCAAATGCCTTAGTGGAAAGATCACGGCCCCAAATGGATAAAAGAAATGAATGAGAAATGACAGTCAGTTCATATGTCAAGAACAAAAAGCTCTCATTAATTCCACTGAGCTTTAAGTTTAATGCGTTAACTTCATCAGAAAGATATTAAACCATATAGCTAGCTAGTAAAATTCTTGAAGTCTTGAAATGAAAACTATAGCCACTACTATCCATAGGTTCTTACGTAACGTCAACGTTTGACGTTAGTACTGAGCGAACCTACAGACAACAGCTAACCGATTAGCGCCATCTAGCGGAAATGACTAACCATTTTGTTTACATTAAATGTCAAGCTAGTAAGATGTTGGAACAATCAACCACCCTTTTAACAATAAATTTAGGATTTTTTGATAAATAAATTGATTAACAAGTTGGACTATAACCGTGTTTCTACACTGTTCCAATTTCATTATCTAGTTCGTTAAACTCCTGTCAAAACTGTGTGGTATTTAAGTTTAAGAATATTTTTATTAAATAAATATGGTGTGGATGTATGTATAAAATTAAAGTTAGATAAATAATTAACTTTGACGTCACCTCTATTTACTCACGAAGGATAAAGTAATACATCTACACAAAAGAGTAAACGAATCAATTTCATGTAAAACATTGCTTTCTTCAACAACAAAAAAATACAGTAAACTGAGGTAAAAATAACCATTCTGACAGATAGACCCTGATTCTTCCTGCATAGTGTAAGTGCATTAGTGTGTTAAAATACATTACATGCCTTCTGATGATCTTCAAATAGAGGCTTATATCAACATAAATCAGTACAAGGCACCTTATTCTGCAACACTAGTTCACATCAAAGACATCCGGCATTCAGCCGGTTGCCGGCATTCCGGCAGCAAAGCTTCTCGATTACATTCAACCATCAAGCAGAACACGTTCGCAAACCGAAACATTGTCCTTTGCAAATAAATCCCCATTGCCATCACGAGCCATCGTGCCCTGGAGCCTTGCTGGATGGTGCTTGCTTCTACCATTACCACTTGAAAGCGATAAATCCATGCGTCGTCGTAACAGTGTGGTTTTACAACCACCAGAATTACAAAGCCGACTGCCAATCGTAAATGCCTTACCACCGTCGGAAGATCGTCGTTTTGTCGTTGGAATGACTTTTCTTACTCTTTGCCGGTAAGCTCTATTTGCCTCACCGTGCACCGGAAAGCGACAGAACCCGGTCCCCGAGCTGCTGGCACACTGAGATTAGAAGAAGCATCTGTTTCTGATGTGGTTTTTCCTCTTTGTTCCCGTTTTGTCCGGCGGGCAAGTGCAATACGTTCAGCCACACTGCACTGCATTGCCCTGGCGACCCCAAAACTCCAATTGAAAGATGTGCAACCCGGCAACACTTACCCGGAACTCGCCACCATTGCCGTCGTCCAGCTCCAGCACGTATCCTTGCACGAACGAGTGGCTTGGCGCCTGCCATGCAACAGTTACCGAGTTGTTCTCCGCCGAACAGTCCTCCGGGATGATGACGGGTGCTAGGGGCACTGTAGAAGCAACAACAACAACAACAGAAAGAACATTAGCAAACGAGCGGTGCTGGGTAAGGAGGTGAGGGGGGCAAAGATGAATTATTTAAATTATTAAGCATATCGAAAGTATCCCGTCTCGCTCGGCACTCTCGCTATGGGGAGTCGACGCATGAGAGAGCAAGCGAGAGTAGCGTGCCGGGGCAGAAGCTTAATGGAAAAACCGTGCGAATCGAGGCGGAATGGAATGGCAAAAAGTAAATGGAGCAATTAAAATTTAACGTAATCATAAATACTTGAAAACTATGCTTGCCGAAGAGGAACATCCTGTCGGCATGGTTGTTGCCTTTCCGCTTCCCTTTTTTTTGTTGCTCCACGCCAACAATGCCAACATTGCTCGATGCATTGCATAGCAGATCAAATAAAGCTCGGGTCAGACAGAATGAAACGTAAAAAACTGATGGAATTTTTAAACGAATTGCGTTATATTGAAGCAAATTTGGCATTACATTATCGAAAATTAAGCTTCAACCGTTGCTGAAATATAGGTACATCGGATCTTTTTGGTAGAACATCAGTTTTTAAGGGAAATACTGTTAACTATCAATTTATAAAAAGTTCATTTTACTTCTCGGAAAAAAATGTTTTTTTTTACTATCTCATACTCATTACTCGTCAAGAAAAAATATAATTTGGAATAATCATCTATAAGCGTTATAACGGTATACCCGTTTTGCTCAGATAATCTTCAGCGCTGCTATACGCATTGCATACTTTTAGGCGCTTATAACGATGGTGGTAATAAAATTTGAAAAATAAACCAAACTTACGACAAGCAAATATTATTTTCAATAGCTTTTAACACGTCAGCAGTATCAATAAACGAACTAAGCTACTAAAATCTAATTGGCAGATGTTTGGTTTGACACCAACACCATGCCACCAATAAACCACCACTGCACAATGTTGCAAAAATGTAAAAACTCTCAACAACTGTAACTACCGTACCGTGTGTACTGCTGCAAGGTTCGTGCATGTGTGGTGATTGAATGCAGTGTTTTCTGCTGCTGACGGCTGCAAGTGCTTCTGCATATGCGATATGGTTCAATAATGACCGGCCAATAAATTACCCACCAACCCGAGCACGACCCGAGAGTCTGACAGCTCTAACAGATGAAGTGCAAAAAAAATGAGTTTGTCCGCACTGAATATTTTGCACAAAATGAAGCACACACTTGCACAGAAGAGTGAAAATAGCAAACAACAACAACATCACACACAAAAAACAGCAGCATTGCTTTACACATAAAACACACCCCGTACGAACCAGAGGGTTTTGGACCAGACGGGCACCGACGACGAGAACGCTTTTATGCCTGGCTGTACTACAGCCGATAGCTCGTAATACGCACCAGTTACCCACTAAGTGGCAAGCGAGTACACAGCAGTGTGAAACAATGTCGTGTAACTTCACACTTTATCACATTCTGGGTAGGACGGCTAGGTGCATACGATGCGTGTATGTACAGCGTTTGCTCTGGCATCGTTTGCCCTATCTACCGGGACACACTTACGCAGTTTGGTACCGCACCTCCAGGAAGCGAAAAGGCGGTGGGTGTTTTCTTTTTTGATGAGCATGCGAGCCCCCCTGTGTTGTTATCTGCCCGGGTGTCACCAGACCGGACCCGAGACACGAGGTCTATTCCGGTTAAGCCGTACGAGAGTGTTACAATTTTGGAGTTGCAGGAAGGTGCAGGAACAACATAGGCAAAAAAAAACTGCAACATTTTCGGAGCTTCGTACCATTTACAGCTTTCGTAGAAGTATTCGTATTCCGTGTGCTTCTGACCATAGTTGTCAAATCGATACCGATTAGTATCTCAAATCACACCGTGCTGCTGCGCAACCTCTGCACTAGTTGATGTGTGCTGAAAAATGATGCTGCGGTATAGCATCGTAGCAAACACACAAAAACTCCAATTTGCGTATGGGTCTGATAAGACTAGAGCAGGCTTTTTCTAAGTTCAAAAAAGAAAAAGCCTACAAAACTCTCCAATAGTGACACTAATCGGAGAGGGGTCCTACCGCGTAGCGAGTCCTTTTCGATGACACAAGGCCTGCACAACTTGCTTTGTGCGCATTTGATCGATGGAGCTTTACGGTTTTCGATACCGTGGCTAATGGTTCACATGTGGGTTCAGACGACCACAATCAGTGCGGTTTTGCCGGAAACAGGGATTTTGTCCAGCACGTAGAACGCATCTTCCACCAAAAAATAGGAAGACTTTCGGGAAGATGCACATCATGAGCAGCAAAATGCATACAAAATGCTCCATAAATGTTTAAAAATTACCATTTTACTATTTGTTATAAAAACATTAAAATTAAAAAATACCAAAAACGCAATTATAAATTAGAAGTCCCATAACATCTATTTCCCGTAATTTTAACTAGACCACTAATTTATTCGACTTCTCAGGCCACATTCAGGGAGCGTCTACGTCCAGCAATTAGCAAACGTGTTTGTTGTTATTTATTATTAAAAAGTTGAGTATGTATATGCATATTAACCCGTTTAACCGAGTTTGATGGGTTTACTTTATCAAATAAACAAATAAACAAAATGAAATGTTTGACCAAATTCTATGTGAATTGTTCGATATATTCGAGGTATGTTTGAAGGTATCTTTTTATCCAATTTCCAAATCGATAAAGCCTAAACAAGCCAAATACTTTCGTTCAAAAGGCGCATGAACTAACAAAATAATGTTCAAATATTGTATAGCAGAACTCTATTAAGTCAGCACTTACATCACATGAACTATAACAATTGCTAACAATAAACGCTTTGAATAGATGTTTACAATGAACAAATAAGCAAACAAATAAGCAGCTAACAAACATGTCTTTTGTGCACACTTTTGTGAATAAATCCCGATCACCACAGTCGCAGAGCATCGATTCATCGATTTTCAGCTAAATTCACCCATTCACCACCGCGGCTTAGAGGGTGACAATTTAGCTGCAGCAACGACAACAATAAACACGACAGCAAAAAAAAATCCACCGCCTGCGTTTGAATCAGATTTGCAAATTGAATCCAATTTAAATCGAGGACATTCGGGTCTAATTTTCGAAAGAAAAAAAATCCCCCGGGCCGGCCCAGTTTGTTTGTTTGCGCAGCCCACTGTGCCAATGTTGACGACGCGCTGATCGAATTGCGGACAAAAAGGGACACAACACAAACATCCACTGTACCCTTTCCTATCTCACAGTGTGCGAGTGGGTGTCAAGTGGGTGTTTGTGTCCACAGAGGCATCCCACGCACGCTTGCAGCATATCCCCCTCCTACCCCCAGATCCAGGTTCGATATTCTGTTCCCTCATGGACGATTCCCTTACTGCGCGCGTATCGAGGGGTATTAAAGGAACACGATCCTCAGCGCCCGATAAGAGGATCCTGGCGCCTGTTCCTGGTACCGTGTGTACTAGGCACAGGCAACACAATGTACGGAAAACACTCACTGGAAAGGATGTTTTTGTTGCGCTCAAGTGTTCTTGCCGCAATAACGTCACCTCGCTGGCGGATGGCTCCCACCACCGTGAAAGCCAAACGCTCAACGCTCAACTACGATGATAAAGCCTATACATAGAAGCGTTCGTTCGACAAGCGTGCTCGTGCCGCCTGATGGATGGGAGTAGTGCGTCCCAGGATTTTCCCCGTACTGGGACAAAGAAAATCTGTGTCTGTCGCATTTTCTGTCCGTACTTTTTCAAGCGCCCGTAATGCCGCAACTAACGAATCGGTTGCCAAGGATTAGGCAACACGGGGAACACTTGCAAGCTTAGTTAGCAACAGTGGTGCTTGGCGAGCGCCGCAAAAAATGTGAGGATTAAATAGTTTGTTATATATGAAAAATTAAGTGTAGATGAAGATTTAAGCTGCAAAATTATGAAGTATGACCAATGATTACTAAAAATAAACATAACAACGTATTTTGTTATACAAAAGAAAGAAAAATTCAAAATTATCCTCATTTTAAAATAAAACAATGTAAAATATAACCAATACACCATTTGAACAAACGAAACAAATCAGTTCAATGATGAATTCATGTCACAGACGGGACAAACATAAAAATAAAAATAAAACTTCACACGCACATCGAAATCAATCAACACAAATCCAAAAATGGAATGAAAGCGAAACAAAATCGGCTTTATGTGTTTTATTTATTTATTTTTCTCACCTGCCGGTAGCCGTTCCTCGCCCTCCTTGGCGGCTGCATGTAGCGAATGAGGAAGAATAAGAAGGGGAAAAAAGATTCAGTTAAGATTCGATTACCATACACCACACCGTCGTTACGCGTAACGCATCGCGTTGCGATCGTATCTTGCGTATCATCGTACTGTCTCTGCTGCCACACTTTGGCCGTGATTGCACTTTTCATCAATGATCGCGCGCGCTCGGTGCAATTAACGTATTCGGGGGGAGAGCTTTATGTGTGCACGCGGTTGGAGTTGCCGCCGTGTCGTGTCTTTCTTATTTTTTATTCCCTCCACGGTACGATTTAACATTCGTTGTCTCTGTAACAGAGCATTAAAAACCCATTGAGCCTCTGCGAACGGAGGTTGGCGCAGGCAGGCACCAGTTGTGCCACCAGCATATGTATATGCCGCTACTTCACGAGTTAATTAAAATTCAACTTCCATTTGTGCACGGCCGCAAATTACCGGTGCCGCCGAATGGCATCGACGAACATGTTTGAAGTCAGCGGACAGCGGAGGGAACCGACGGGCGCCTCCTGTCGGTGATCCGGCCAGGATCGTTATTAATAGTGCATTTCACGACGGGTCGAGAATAATTAATGCTCACGTTTCTCACCTGTTTGATCGTTGCAGCAACAAGAAGGAAAAAATGGTTGTTTTATTTAAACTTTGTTAGCTTTAGTGGATGGTGGAGGGATGTTGCACCATGTTGGAATTACCATAACAGGCAAGCAGTTGCCTCATTTTGGATACGGCGAAACCTTCCATTTCAGGAATGGCAAGCGAAAGGAAACGACAAGATCATAGGTTCGGTTCTAAACTTGATCGCTTTACAGAACAAACTGCACTTTAAAAAAGGCCAAGCAAATTTCAAAAAGCTCATCATTAGTATCGTTTCAAACGATGATTAGCAATATTTCTTTCGATATTTCTTATTGTGTATTTGCATGAGTAAATAATATCTCTCTATGGCCATGATGCAGTGTTCGGTTTTCGCGTATTTTTTTTCTCTATTTTTGCATATTTATTATAAATATTTCAATTGATTATCAAATTAGAATACGAAAACATATATACGATGTTCTTTTCTATTGTGTGTGCTCTCTAGAGCGTACCCACGACCCCGTTAGACTCCGGCTTTGGTTTATCCAATTCCGACTCGGGCAAAATCGGAATCACTAGCTCTGCTGGGAGTCGAAGTTGTCCGGAGTCGTCCTGTGTCAG
>AXCO02011111.1:0-10557 GCA_000473525.2 Anopheles melas
GGGGGGGGGGGAGTGCAGAAAAGCCCTCGCGATCACGTAGATGTCATTGTCCTCTCTCGCGCTCAGCCGATCGCGGATCACCGTGCGTTGTGAGTACCTAATCATTAGCGTGTCGCGTTGTGGACCCAGGCAGGTTACATGGGTGGATGATGATGGGGACGGTAGGCAAACCGGGAAGAGCAATGTCAACGAACATACCCTTCTTCTCCGTCGTTCTGACTAAGCGGTACAAAGGTTGCCAAAGGCAGTGCCGCCCGTTATTACAATGGCGGTGCACATTTTGTAGCTGTGTGCGTGCGGTTGTTTGCTCACGCAATAATTGCGTATGGAGCAGTACGAACTGTCAAACGGTTGGCGCTGGTTGGCTTAAATAATGACAAAAAACGGGATTTAGATCGGCAAGCATTATTCAGCAAAGCAGACGCACTGTCTAAACTATAGTTCGAGTATTTTTGCTATTAAGCGAAAAGTTAATAATTATACAAAAATATAATTCCTGTTAATTTTCAGCTCTATATCTTATTTCTGGTTTGATTAAATATGCTTAACAATCAGAGAAAAGAAATTGCACAAATAAATTCCGTTTGAATATTTTTTTTTTTTTTAATTTCAATAATTCATCTTTAAACACATCATTAAAACCAGCATCTCTTTCTTTGTGTCTCGTGAAAACCCACTTGTGCCCCGCAATTTCCAACAACGCGTCTCTTCTTCCACCTTCCTGCAGTTTATGCTCACCCCTCTCCACGGTGCTAACACGGCGTGCCACCGATATGAAATAAGTTCAAGGCAGTTCGCGACTTTTCCCCCGTCATCCACTCTGGCTCTCTTCTTCTATTACCCGTCAGCCGAGTGTTGGTGAGCCTAGCGACTGTGTTAAACCCTTTTCGAACCGGTTGCACTGAACAAAGAGCCATGCGTACCCACACACACCGCCCGCTGTCGATGATGATGTGTGAGCCAGTGCGCTTCCTTTGCTGCGCCTTATATCTCTCTCCACAGTGATCGGTGTTTTGTTCGCTTCATGAGAGCATTTCCGCCTTTTTCACATCGCCCAGAAGCTGCACAAAAGGGCAAAATATCTTCCCCGCGTATTATATGCAACGGACGTCGCTTCTTTACTTCTTTATTGGATAGAAATTTGCACCTCCAGCGCCTAGGCTGTAGAGGCGAAATCAGACAGGCTGCTGCAGTTACAGCTTGGACTGACCCACAGCCCCAGGGCGAATGTGAGCTCATCCCCCCGTCGGAGGGCAGAGATCGGATATCGTTGTTTTGCTAGGGTTTCTTTTAGTGGAGCTCGCCCCCCTCCCCCCCACCAATTGAAGTTGCACAAAGACAGGCCGCGGTGAAGCGAATGACTTCGCGACTTAGAGTTCGACAACTTCGACCAGTACATCATTATTACCTGGTTTGTTAAACAACCATCGCTTTTGCAGCCCCCAGCGCCGGGAGGAAAACATCGCTCGCCCTGCCTCTCTTTTCCAGAGGCATGCGGGCGCGCGTGGAGCGCCACAATCGATGCGTAACTAATTCCAAAATTTCATAATAATATTTCACCCACCCAGGCTAGTGCGCCCCGCCCTGTGTATGTACATTCGGCTGGTTGGAAGATTATAGTGCGTAACGGCGACCGCCATCCACCAGGCAGCGGGTGTACTCCGAGCACAGAAGGTGGCGCACACGAATCGTCAACCGGAAGGACTGAAATCACTGCGGACACACACAATTGCGGCAATAGCTTCCTTTCGGCTGTACTGCTGCTACACTAGGGCCACCATACGCGGTTGCATACTCGCTCATAACTCCGCTGTACACACATCGAACAAGGGTCCCGTCAGGCGTGACACAGCTGAACTGGTGAAGGTGGCATTGAATTTCCCTGGCCTGGGCCGGCAGTCTACAGGCCCTTTTTTTATGTGACAATGTCACGTAATCGCAGGGAACAATCCACTGTACTGTAGGCTATAGAAGAAAAGCTTCACATCACAGGGGAAGTTATGTTCCATTTTAGGAGGCAGACGGTACACCACACAAACAAACCAGTGCACTTTCCTCGGAATCGATACTGGTTTGCGCAATATATGGACAGCGTAATACATTGTTACGAATCGTGGTGTGGCGAGAAAGGAAATACGTGTTCAAAAGGAAAAAAAAACACCAAAGAACCAAAGACTTCAGAAGCACTTTGTCGCGATAAGACATCGAGAAAGCAACTTTGTTGCAGTGGAATCTATAATTATGGCAAATGCGAAAACAAACAACACGCTTGCACATTCGATTTCGTTGCTCGGGAATGTCCAAGAATGGTGTGTATAATTGTAAAAAAAAAAACAATGCCAAGAAGTTGGTTTGAAAGTAGTCTTGTGCTGAGGATCTGGAAGAGCATGATGTCCTCGAAATTTCCAGTCTCAAAGTTTCAATTAAATGGAAGCAAAGCTGCTCCAGACGAACAGGGCGTGGAGACAGCCCAAAAAAGTGCTTCGCGAGACAAGCGATCGTACCTCGCGCTGTCCTTGAAGCTCGCGAATAGTGACAGCTCCATCGAACTTATAAAACAAACCAGCCCGCACACACTGTCCCCCCCTGACTCAGAATCCACAGAATCCACAGTAGTTCCCCAGCTGCTCGCGACTGTTGCAAACAAGAGCGCCGATGACCAGCCTCCGGTGTCTCTTGGTAGAGATTGGCCTTTGCACTGTACTAGAATCTTTCGCTAACCGGATTCGAATGTTGCCCCGGTACTCGTAACAAGAACAGGTTTGCAGCAACCGCCGGTTGGTCTCTTTGTCTGCCGCACGCTCGGCAACAACTTAATTTTCGCCCCACCACAAACAACAGAGCACGGCGACACACTGGGGACCTTTGTTTGTACGAGTTTTGTGCTAAAGTACACCAAAGTGAAGGGCTAATACCAAGGCTGATAGTCCAACTGCGAAGATCAAATACTGAGAGTCGAATGTAAGCAACTGATAAAGGGGTAAGGAAGCTTCATCTTCCCAGTCCGGTAGGTAACAAGGCGACACCCCCTCCCCCAACAAGGGAAGGTTAAAGATTTAAATTCTAACTACGAAAATACGATCGTCTGCTGAAGGTGAGTAGATCATCCCAAAAGCAACAGATGTTTGTCCATCGCTCTCAGTGAGCGCGTCATTAGTAAAAGCACGCTCAGATGTCTTTGTTACCGCTCCCGCTTAGCATCGTTTAATTTCCCGCACTTTCCCAACATACACACACAAGCAGCGTCATTTCTCCCGATGTCAAAATTTTATATTTGCGCACACACAGCGCAGAGCACCATAAAATCAGCGGATGCAAAGTTGCCAATTTGCAAACCATTCGCCACTTGACCCCAAAAACAGCAAACGAAGCAAAAGGGAACGGGATATTAGAGATGCTGACGGTGCCGCTGGTTCATCGTTGCCGGGCAAAAGCAACGTCCTACTCGGGAAGGAGATAGCCACCCCTTCGCTGACTTCCGGTTCGGAGTATGGAACAGTAGTTCTCGCCCTCTCGCTCATTGCTGGAGTTCCTTCCTATGGTGATGGAAGCCCCATCAACACACACACCCAACCTGATATGATCTGACGTAGGTTTGGGCTCGCCCGATCATCTCCGGCACCAACTTCCAGAAAAAGAAGGCATTACATCGGCGAGCAAGATGAAGAAAGATAATCGCAAGTCAGATTTGAGTGCTCATTTTCGGTTATCGATCTCCGGAAAATAAAATCAACGCCGTAACTTCCTTCCTCTACCCTCTGGCTTGCGCATACGAATGTACTGGTACTGACTGGGGAAAGGGCACCCGAGCACCAGAAGCGAAGAGTTTATTTTCACAGCATTCAATCACGTACCGGAGAAGTGCGCATCTTCAGCCCTAAGGTAAAACGGCCACCACCGCAGCATGTGCAAGAGATTGGGGAAGATTCGGCCGGTTTGCGTGTGGAGTGGAATTAAAACACGAGAAGATGGGCCCACTTTTCCCGAGCCAGCACAACGCGCGCAAGAAGGCTCTGGAGAGAGGGATAGAGAGAGAGAGAGCGAGAGCAGTGGCGATTACAATCCGCCAAGATCGGGAAGCGATCGATTGTTTTTCGGTGCTGTGGTGGAAAGTTTGTTAAGGAAAGGAGCTATAGCAACTGCCACGGTGAACAAGTAGATTAAGCAAGCATTTTCACTGCTCAAGAGCAACGTGAGTGAGCAGCGTGGCAAGAAGCGTGCGTGCATGTGTGCTCGACGAGATGACCCACATTCGATGGAAAGAATGTGTGTCATAGTACCTATATTTCAACCGACGTTCTGGCTTGCTGGGAAGGATGGGTTGTTTCGGAAGGTACAGCAGGTTTCTGTACACACGACATTTAACATATTTTTCATGCTACATTCATTACCAACCGAACCCAAACCAGAGTGCCTTTCCTTTGCCGAATGTACACAACAACAACAAAAACCACCGGGCACTTTCTAATTCATACCCAAAGTAAAAGGGCCAAAGGTGTACCCTAACTGTGCTAATCAGCCTGTCTGTCTGGCTTGATTATACAGTAACAGGTGCTAACCTAATCATCTTGCCACGCTACTCTACTCGCTCTGCCATTTGGGAGTACATTTTGGGGTTTGGCACTTTATCACCCTGTCCACGCCCTACAAATAATGGGTGGTGAGTACACTGCGCCATTTGCTTCATCAATTGGACCTGATGATGGTAAGTGTGATTGCATAGCAGATTGGGAATGGGAATAGGGTAGGTACAAACTCTACCCGTTGGACAACATTCTGGGTTACAGACAGGTTGTAAGTCCTACCGTTTGTATGTTTATTCATATCGTAGTGGTGGCGTTTTCCCCAACTCATTTCGCTTCACAGGTGAGCGCATGTTTGGCCAATACGTTCGTTTGCATGTACAATATTTATGACTAGCATATCTTTTATTGCCAAACAACCGGGCGAGACTATTTGCCGTGGACACATTTATCTCCTGCCGGCACACTTTACCCACGCACATGAGCTACGCGATCATTTGGTGAAGCCTGATAGCCAACACACGTTGTTGAGTAATTAAACGCATGGCACCTTATGCTCCATCACATTACAGCGTTGTACAGAACGATAGCAGTGTGCAAAAAAAAAAAAAAAATGACAGGAAACCCGTATTTGAAGTGCTACGTTTTAGTTACCCATTAATTGAATTTGTGGAAAAAACGGAAAACTCTATTAAAAATACAATTATGATCTACGTCAAACCAAACACGGTGAGTCACGTAAAGAACGTGGCCGTATTTTATCTCCGGAGCGAATTGTGTTTTTAGCAGTTCTAGGAGTAGAAAATCTGTTCCGTACACGATCCGGAGAGTCGGCTTTAATTACACACTTGGTGATTTTCTTCTCTGTTTGCCCACACTGACGCGGGAACGGGGCAATATATCGCACAGAACGGAGGAAAGCGTCTCGATAAGTCATCGAACTGCCGCAGAACACAACAGAGCATTCGATGCGTTATGATGGTGTGCGAAGGGGTTTTGTTTGCTCATTACTCACACGCCAATTCAAGGGGGGTTAAGTCACAAGCTTCTGTACAAAACTATCTTAGTACCGCTTGTGTATCCAGGGCGAAGAATAAGCCATAGAAGCAACAACAGGCAGATCTGTTACGTGATGTCTTGTTTTACTAAAATATATTTTATCTTCTTCTCGCCACTTCCTGCATACGGCTCGAACGTACGATAAAATGCATATCGACAGCAAAAAATAGCCCTACAGTGAACTGCAGTACAAAGTCAGTTGACAGACACAAAGCGACCCGGCTCCGTTGGTGACGATAAAAAAATGCGTTCATCCGGGAAAACCCAAGGTTGTGACATGCTTATCGTTAATACTGTGAGTAATCCACACATGATGACAGGCAAAAAAACAATTCCATCTTTCGCTTTCATGCTGAAAAAAATTAACCACAAAGTTATTGAACGAAAGTGAAACTTTTAGGCACAAAACGTCTCATCGTGAAGCCGTTACACTGCCGTTTTGAAATATTTAAATTCTAACGCACGCAACGGTGCGGTGTTCAAACGACCCGCAACTTCGCAACGTACAAAAACAAAGACGCACCTCCTCACATGCGGCTTGAATGAATACATTATTCATTTCGACAGTTTTCATGCCGCCGTCTGGTGACTGGAATAACTTATTGGTTAAGCGACGTCGAGGGGCCGATACGCATGAATGATACGCCGAAACGCATCGAGAGCCGCAGTTAGAACTCAACCATAACCAGGCATGAGAGAGAGAGAGAGAGAGAGAGAGAGAGAGAAATCATTTCACGGAATGTGTGCAGAAAATCTGAAATGCAAATTGGGCACGTCAATGGACCAGCGATTCAAAACTGCGCTGGGGCATGGAATGCGAAGATCGCTCTCTCTCTCTCTCTCTCTTTCTCTCTCTTAACGGCTTCTTTACTGTTTCGTTCTGACTTTTCGAAAGACATAAAAAGGTAAAGATCATATTTCACAACACGCCCAGCGGTGTTGCGGTTGCCATTGGCGATGGTGTCTCCGGAAAGGTCTTCTCCTTCCAGCTACTTATGCTAGTCGCCTTCCCTCTCCCCTCAAAGTCGTGCACGACAGTAGTGGGCAACCTCAACACAATTCTTGCGGATGATGATGAATCGTGACGGAACGATGCACAGGAGGTGCCCACAGCATCTAGCGCGCTCCACGTTCTTCGGGTGCTTGAGTGTGTTTTAGACCCATCGAAAGGGGAAGTGGTTTGCAGGTGACGTTCAACGTTTGCCTCACGAGAAAAGTGCACACCTATTGGGGGCAACAACGCCCGGAATGGTTTGACATTTGCATTTGCTACACAGTGTGTGTAGAAGGGAGCGTGTAATGGGAAACCTTTGGCACTGCCCCGTGCAGCAGGACCCTTAATCAAACGATCGATCTTGATCGTGACGCGGTTTATCGAACGTTCGGCACTGCAAATCATACCACAATGCAAAATCATCTTGACAATTGTTTACACTTCTGCTGCCAGTAAACAATCGCGTCGTGACGGTTGTAACTTGCAGTAACCAGTAACCAGTAACAATCCAAGTAACCCAAGAACACAGCAACATAGGTTTGGTTTTTTTAGCATGTTCTCAGTAGACATTCTTCAGGTCGCAAAAGCCACCCATTCCCGCGTTTAATTCCAGAGACGCTGCCGGAACTCCGCCCGTCAAGAAGGACATGGATGTCATCTGCACCATCTGCTGGGATTCGTTGGACAGTGGGCGCATCTACGCCACCACGTGCGGGCACATCTTTCACGAGCGGTGCATCGTGAACTGGACGATGCGAAGCCACTGCTGCCCGGAGTGTCGTCACGAGCCGACCTTTCCGATGCGTGTGATACACTTCACCTGGCCGGAGCAACTCGAGGCCCAGGAAATGCACCCATCGCCGGACGGGCAGCAGGATGAAGCGAACTCAAGCGACCAGGAACACCAGCCGCCGGTACGGAAAACCGTTTCCACGGAGGATATGTTCTCGTGCGCCGGTGGAGAAGAGGAGCCGGAACGCAACACGGTCGAGATGACGGAGCTGACGCCACCACCGCCGGAGAGTTCTCGGGCCTCGCAGCAACCGATTGACGGCGCGGAGCTGGAAGGTAAACGTAGCGAAGGCTGTGGCGTGTGTGGCCGCTTCCACTATCTGCTGGAGAAAGCGATCCAGCTCAGAAACACCATCAAGGAGTACGAAAAAGCGCACCGGGCGGGTTCTTCGCCCCCAAGCCCGTCGGCATCGGAACACCTGAAGCAGGCCCTCTGCTCGGGCCCAGTAGCCAAACGGGCACGGCAATAGAGGCCACCGCTGTGTAATGTGACTTGTCATCGCCATCTAAATTATACCGTCGATTGATCTGTTGAGAGTGGATATTAGTGACTGACCGTGACTGAAGTCCACATATGGCCATCGATGCGGTAGGCTCGAAAATAACGCGCGGTAAGTGTACTGTGGTGGAAGTGTTGTTCAGTAGCTATACGGACAACCTTCACGTCAGTCTCTCGGCTTCAATTGTTTGATTTTGTACCGATCTTTTCTGCGGTAATTTCTCAGCAGACAGAAAGCCCAACACACATCCGGGAAGTGCGGTAGCGGAAAAGAATCACAGGCTGCGCTGATGACTTCTTGATGCATAACGTGCGAACAAAAAAAACCTCCATCTTCGGCAGGCATCTCAGTTGGGTCAAAGCTTTGAAAAATTTCCTTCCGATCCGAGTGGATCAAATTTGTTTGGAACTATTTTTTTTTGTACTGTGCAAACTCATTTCGGCACTGAAGATCTATTGCATCCAATGACCTCTAACATATTTGGATACGATTTCCAATAACCTTATGGGTTTCGCATTTCGTTCAAAGGGTAGACGGAATTCCATTAGTGACCATAATGTTTGGAATGTTTTGTTACGATCAGCTATTGCAATGGATTTCAAGAGAAGCATTCATTTTACAACTCTTATGTGTTAGGTTCTTAATCATTTTTAACTGTTTTTACTTTAATAAGGAGACATCTTAACTGTGCCATCTTTAGGGAAAGAAAAACATCCCATAACATCATGCCAGGTGAGTAAAAAAGGTGGCAATACTTCCCCAGATTCTTACCAGTTTCACAGTTGTTTATTTCCATCATCTCTGATAATTCTGAGCTGTCCCTGTGCTGTTGATAATTCTATTCTGACCAACACAACACCCGTGAATGTCTATTTCTGTCCAGAGCAGCTCAGCAATCAATAAACACCCTGAGAGCAATGTAGTGAGAGAGAGATCCTGTAGTTTCCAGCCCGAAGCAGATCATTCGACTAGCCTACCTGGGAGGTCGCGAGTTAACCCAAAACCGTTAAAAAACACACGCACACACACATCACACTGCATGTGTGTGTTGCTATCAATACCATCGCGAAATCTCAGCGTTCGAACCATAATCTAATGCCGCCATTCTACGAGTTCATCGCCTGTCTGAGAGGGGGGTGAGATATGATTTCCGGTGAACACGTTCGCCCTATGAGTCACCGCGTTAGTCAAACAAGGTGCAGCTCCGCGACATTGAACTGAATTATGAGCACCACTCGTCAGAACACGCATACACCAGTGGTCACAATCATGTGTGTACATACACCCATAGCATGAATGTTGCCGAATTAAGCACTGCGAAGGGGGGAAAGAAATTAGGGTCGATAAGATACCAGAGCCCGATCCCTTATCGCCCACTGACTCTCCCCATCTATTCAGTAAGTCGGCCCACTGGGCTGTGATTGAGTGAATCCATCCAGCGCCGCCCTTTATCACCACACATGGGCACAGGATATTGCGTGGGCCCTGCCAGTGCCCCCATATCGCACGCACACTTACACATACTCACACACACAGACGGGTTCAATCGCATTGGAAAGGGCACACTTACCTTGGGCAGCTCTCTCGGGCGTGGCCGGATGATGACACCATCGTTCTCGATATAGTCCGGCACGTCCTTGCGGTCGCTAAAGTTGAACACCATCGTGTTGGTGCCCTCCTGCTGGTGGCTCGGCGGCGGTTTCGTCTTTTTGCGCACCGGCACCAGCCCGGCCAGGGGCGACGACTGTCCAGCCACCGCCGCCACACCGGTCCCCACCACCCCACCGGTACCCCATTTGGCCACGAACGACGTGGTACTGTCGACGGCACCGGTCTGTTTCGCACCACCACCACCACCACTCGCGCCACTAGGATTCGCGTTGTTAGCATTATTATTATTATTATTCGCACTTGCCACTTGCACACCACCACCACTGGCCACACTACCGTTAATGCTATTGGTGCCGGATGATGCCGCTGCTGCTGGCACCGCGGGTTCACCACTCTTTTCGCGATTGATTTGATTCTTCTCGATCTCGCGCCGCGTCAGGGAAGGTGCTGATGGTGCCGTGGACGAGCCAACGGAGCCACCACCGCCCTGCTGCAATAGCGCACCGGTAGAACCACTGCTATGTTGTTTTGCACTGCCACCACCACCGACACCACCGACACCATTTACACTGTTGTTTGCGGCGCCCTCTGGCGGCAGGCGCCCGCTGACCTCGATCGCCTGGACCGCTGCTGCTGCTGCTGCTGCTGTGGAAGCACCGTTAGCCTTGCCGGCGAGACTCTCGCGGGACATCGGGATCGGGGGCGCGGGTGCCTTGGTGCTCGGAGCGGGAGCGGCGGGCTTCCCCATCGCACCGCCGGGCAGGTACGATTTGACAGCGCCATTGAATCGGAACTGCGTCGTAGTACCGGCGCGGGCAATGTTCTCCATCGCGGTGCGTGAAATCTTCCGCACCGAACGCTCGTCGTCGTCGTCGAGTTCAGCTTCCTCGTCGTCGTCCGCGTCGTTCTCGCTGCCACCACTGGCCGCACCGTCGCGTGCGTCCTCGCTCTCGCTCGATTCGGGATTGACCTGGTAGGACCGGGAGCTGTTGTTGCGCCGTCCACGCTCGTTCTCACCGTCCACGTTGTCGCCCTCTCCTTCTTCGACGTCTTCGTCGTCGTCGTCCTCCTCCTCCTC
>AXCO02011116.1:0-10552 GCA_000473525.2 Anopheles melas
AGGGTGGTGGAAGGGGGTGGCATGCACCAAAGCATACATTTTCCCCTTCCCTTCGCTGGACTGCCGGGGGTTCGCTAGTGTGCGGCCTAGTTTCGCGCGAGCCGTATGTGTGTGTGTGTGTGTGTGTGTGTGTGGGTGCGTCAGTGTGCTTGTTGTATGTTTTGCTCGTTTTGCTTCTTCGCTTTGGAGAAGGTTTTCTGCAAAGATCGGCACATTCCTTTCATTCAAAATTGCCAATTGGAACCGTGCTCGCGTGTGTTTCTATGTGTGTATGTGCGGTGAAGGAGAGAGGGATGCCAAGGGGGTTGATTTGAGGTGGCCAATGCAGAGTAGGGAACCAAGACAACCGGGGAAGGGTCTGCAAGAAGCACTGGGAAAGAGCAGCACACTGAACTATTATTGTCTCTGCTTGATGACGTGCTTGGACCAGTAGGATGGGTGGTAAATGGGGGCAGTAGAAAGGGTGCTAGGAGAGTGGGCCCGGGGAGTAGTTGTGGTGCAGTTTGCACTTTGGAACGATACAATAATGATATTGTAGCGACTTTTGTGCGAAGAGCAGCAACAAACGCTCAAGAAAACAGGCTAGAAAAAGGCGCCTCTCTCTATCCTTGTCTCTTGTGCTGTGGTTTTCGCTGCTGCTACTGAGCTCTAGAGCAGTCCACAGAAGATGCAGTGAAGAAGAAACACATACACAAGTAAGCGAGCAGCAGCAACATACAAGTTTTACGGTTGCTAGGGTTACCCTCCAAGTCGCCATGTCGCGTGGAGATGACGTCGATCTGCTGCGCGGCGGCTGCTGGTTTTTGCTAGTTCGCCCTCCTGTTAGGGGGAGCCTGCTCCAAACCCCCCCGAATTCGCATCGCTCGTCCTTTGTTCGTGGCGTCCTCATCGCTCGCACTGCTGCATGCTGCCAATCGTGCATGGGGGATTGGGAAATCTGCACAGCGCGAATGGAAATTCCATAGCAAAACCAACTGGTGGGGTTTTTTTGGATTTGCAACACATCTCCCGAAAGGCATTGGCAAAAGTAGTCGAGGAACTAGGAAAGGAAACGACGAACCTTTTTTTTTTTTTTAACAAAACTCCACTGCTTGATGACGTTAACGTTCTGATCTGGGTGCTGGGTTGGGGTTTCTTTGCCAAAGGAAATAGGAAGACAAAATAAAGGGAAGTCACCGAAGCGCGGCACACAGAGCAGAGAGCAACAGTGAGCGGCCCCGGCCGTTAGCAACAGCAACGGCGAATCGGCGACGCATAATGACAATTTTGTGCAACAACACAGCAAGGGAAAACCCTCCCCCGACGAACAACAACGTTGTCCCCGCATTCCCCCCCCCTGGTCGTGTGTTTTTGGAATGGCACAGAGGCTATGATTAAATAAATTACCAACCACAACACAGACGGCTCGGATAGGGCAGCGCACAATCTCTCGCAGACACAGTGGTGTGTGTGTTTTGCCAATATAGCTTGCAATGTTAGTGTCCCTTTCCATTCCGTTGGCGCTCTGTTGGAGCTCTGTTGAAGCGCTGGCCGCAAACGCTGCACGTCGTACTGCTATTCCGTGGCTGTGTTGCTCCTTCAAGACAGTAACCAAAGGGAGCGAGCTTGTGGGTTTTAGTAAGAGCCTCGCCAACCAGATATCGCGCGCGCCCAGTCAACAACTACTTCTCGCCAGAAGCCCACAAGTGACCGTTGCTTCTTCTTATCAAAAGCATTGACGAAGAAGTGTGCTCCATTCTAGTACGGGTCTGCCACTTTGCAATGAGGTTTCTATCGTAGGGAGCAGTAGCTCTCCAGTTCTCTCTCTGTGTGGAATTCTGTTGCCTCCAACACATCCAAAGTCCACCAGTAGCATTCCCAATTGTGACTCGTTCACTCGTCCGCCGTGTTCCGGTTGAGATTTGCTTTAATTCGAGAGTGAGGCTGATGTCTTTGATTTGCGCACTTCTTCTCCTCGCCGTCCTTCGCCGCGGCAGGACGATGTGATGGATGTTGCGTTCCAAATTTGTTCGAAGCCAAGTGGCAGGAGGGCCTCTCCACCGCAACGGCCATAAGACGCAAAAGCAGCTGGCCGATGGAATTATTGGGGCTTGCAAGGGCGGGAAGGTGTAGACAGGAAAGCATTACAATTGAATGTGCGTCCTCTGCCTACTACCTCCTACTACCTATACTACCCGTCTTACAATCCGTGAAGATGGTGTTGCTGATCGTCGAAAGCGGAGCGATCACGGATATGGGGCTCAAGTGAGATAAATTGAGTCAAGTGTGTACGTTCGTACGTTGCTCGTCCGGTTGGGAGATGTGGCATTTTGCTCTTTCGCGTCTTGACGTTTCCAATTTCGGTGTTGGAGTGGGGTTGAGGATCGTTCTTCAAATGAAAAGATCGCCAAGATGATTGTCACAGTCTGCTGGGAAGCGAGACTTGAGCATATATTTTCTCCGTGCTGTGTTGGGTGTTCCGTTCCCAAAACGATCTAAACTGCGCTAACTAAAGTCCTCCGGCAAACGATACGGACGATAAGGCTTTGAAGAGATCCGCTTAAGATGTGATCCAGTGTACGGCTCGCGGCCACAGAGAGTGTTGTAACCGATATATGTTGTGTGTGCATCCTTTGCTGACACGCCGAAACTACGGAGAGACTCCAACCAGCAGCAAAGAGGCCATTTCCGCGTCTGGCAAAACACAGAAACACACACACGCACACATGCCACGCAAACGGAAGTCGAATGTCTCGGACGGTCTATACGTGTGTGTGTGTCTCTCTCTGTAAATGTGGCAGGGAAGAAGAAGAAGAAAAAACAAAACCAGGGAATGAAGTTCATTTTCCATTTGCAGTCCGCGTTCAAGCTCTCGCACGCGCGTTTATCTGAATATCATCAGCAACAGCAGCAGCAGCAACAGCACGAGCGCCAGTGTTGCTGTCTGCCTAATGAGTGTATATGTGTGTGTGTATGTGTGTGGCTGTGTATGGCCCTATAACAGTATCTACTTCCGGCTAGCGTCATGTGAAACCTAACAGCAAACGCACTTTTGCTCGCACTGGCCGCTGGCAAACCGAGAGAAAGAGGAAATAGTAGTCTCGTAGCAGGAAAAGTGAGTGAAAAAGGTATCCAGTTCGACCCACGGTACGGTTGTCGTCGTCGTCGTGCTGTGGTGGGTGCGCTGGTGCGCCGTTTGGTCCACAAAAAGTGAATTCCACAGGCCGGGCGCGCGACTGAAAGTGTGTGTGTGTGTGTGTGTGCGCGCGAGTGAAAGCAATCAAAACGTCGTTGTGTGTCGAAAGGAGACGAGTGGCAAAGAAGGCCTAGAAAACGCGGGAAGGGGGGTAAAAGTTGATAAAAGCAAAACCCAGGGGGTTGTTTGAAGGCAAAAATAGGCAACACATACACACACACCGGAAAGCCTTTCTAGATCTGGTCGTGTTGTGGAGAAGCGCACTAAAGTGAAACTGAGCGAGTGTGTTTGTGTTGTGCGATTAGAGTGTTGGAGAAGTGTGTTTCTTTGTGTGAAAGTGCACGATAAATAGGATCACAGGCGCGTAGTAGGACATCTGCCGCCGGAACGGGCATCCCTGGCCCTCTGGGTCCTCGTGTGTCCTGCAGACAATATTCACAGAAAAAAACCCTCAAGCCACAACCATGGTTCGACGGGCGGTATCCACCTCGCCGGAGTCGACGAACCATCACCATCTGAACAGCCACCATCACCTCAGCCAAGCACAGACGCCAACCTCATCCACCTCCTCGCTGTCGTCGGCCTCCGACGGACAGCCCGTCTCGCAGCAGCCCTCGCCCTCATCGCAGCAACACTCGCCCGTCTCGGTGAGCAGTGCACCGGCGGCGGCGGCGGCCAGTGTTGCCAGCGGCGGGACAAATGCCACGGGCGGACACGGTGGTGGCGGATACGATGTGCTTCAGTTTGTGCGTCAGCTGCCGGGATCGCTTGGGCCGGGCCAGCAGCACATTCACCTTGCGCCGCACGGTGCCGAAAATGGTGGGCACGGTGGACTGGCCGGCGCTGCCGGTGGCATCTTTATCGCAGCGGGACCGTACGCCGGCGATTACTACTCCGACCACTCGTACTACTACCCACACCCGGACTATGGATCACCGCCGCCAGCTCCCCATCCCTGTCCGGTGCATCATGAGTACGGTAAGGGGCCAAAGATTGACGGGCGCCGCATTGCCGGTGATTTGAGTTGGATGTGACCAGAGTTAGCGAACAACGATCCACCGCGCGCGCGCGTATGTGTGTGTGTGTGCTTCGAGAGAAGCGCGAGTAGTAAACAATGATACTTTAGGTTTTCTTAGTAGCGAGATAGGTAGTTATCAACAGAAAACACGAGCATGCCCGCCACCGCCGGATGTGTGCAATGTGTGTTTCGATTCCGATGAATGGCGAGATGTGTGCTGCTTGACCTGACCCTTCGTACCGCGAACAACGTCAACAAATGCGCACGGATTAATTTCTTCGCGTTTGCTTTGCTGGGTTTTGTTGTACTGTCAGGGATAGGCAACTTCTGTTTTGAGTAACAGCCACGAGAACTTCAGACTTTGTAGCTTCAGATGTGAACATCGTAAAATTCCTTTGTTGGTAATATCATTTCTAGCACCATATAATGGAGGAATTACTGCTCTTTGGTAAACGTTTGTTTCTAGACCTTCATTAGTCATTAGCGTTGTTTAGTATCTGTTTTTTTTTTTTATATGGGCGAAAGATATTAGCAAATGTCGAAAAGGTCGTAAACGATATATAGAGGGTGTCTCTCTATCACCTCAGCAACAGAAACAAATCTCGTCTCAACAAAGTTGTCAAATGGAATGGGATTTTACAGATAAGAAGATGCTGGCTTAGCTGAACTCAAAGAATGCTGTATCCAGTGTTCTGTGAAGAGAGGTAGAGCCACCGGGTTCGCTTTGAAGTGAGAGCTCTGCCCTCACTCCTTGAATCGATGCGTATTAAGTTATACGCTACATCGATTTCATTGAAGAATACTGCAACCATTTTGTTAGTAAATGTTGATTCAGTATAAAGACGTGGATTCCGAATAGCGACGAGAAAAATCAACATTTCGCCAGAATCGATTCCGGCTAGCTCCGAAGTTTTCTGGAATCTGTTCCGGAATTGGTTCCGGAATCAAAATTGGTTCCAGCATCGTAATTGGCTCGAAAATCAGAATAATAAGTTTAGAAACGGAGTCGGTTTCGGTATCTCCATAAGAACAGGCGTTTGGGTCGAATGATGCTAAGTATTGATAGCCGCGAAAAAATAAAAATTTACTTGTTAATGATCCATTCCCGGATTGATTTCGCTTCTTAAACTTCTCATTTCATTTCAAGAACTAAATTTCATTCCGGAGCTATCTGGAATCAATCCTGATTCCATTTCCGTAGCAAATTGCAATTTTCCAGGTCGATTCCGATTCCGAAGTCGATTCTGAATCAGGTGCCGATTTCGATCCCGGAATCGACTCCGGAGTGGACTCTAGAATCTACTCCGGAGTCAACTCTGGAATCTGCTTCAGAATCGGCTCCAGAATCAACTCCGGAATCGGCTCCGGAATCGACTCCGGAATCGGCTCCGAAATTGATTCTGAACACGGAATCGGAATCCGGTAGGCCCGATTCCGAGCTCCCACCACTAATTCAGAAAGCGTATCAAGAGTTTCTTAATGCTTATCGAACTTAGCTGTTTAGTGACGGAGGTACTTTGAGTGTGTAGAGCTACATTGAGTTTACAGTGTTGCACCAAAGACTACTAGAGATGGCAGGCCTACATTAAGGTCACAAAACTACATTGAGTTTAAAGAGTTCCGTTGAGCTGTAGCAGGTACATTGAGCTATTGGAGCTAAAGAGATTCACCTTACCAGAGCTACATTGAGCTTATGGAGAACATTTATCTTATGGAGCTACATGTACCTTAAAGAAGTACATTAAGCTTACAGAGGTAAATTGAGCTGACCGAGCTACATCCAGCGCGTGGAACTTCTTTGCAGCAAGTGGATCTCCATTTAATGTGCAAAATTCCACAGAGTCCTCTCCTTTTTGATTTAGTTTGATCAACGTTTTGTTCTCTTTGAAAAGATCTCCTTTCACCACATCGAGTCCATCTTAATCTTCTTTATAACAATAAATCCTTCCACTAGTCCGTACGTTTGCCAAACCCTGCCCCCTTACAAGAGTGATTGTTGTGTCGGAGGCAAGTACAATCAAAGTTTTGCGACTGACCTATGATCCGTACCTCCCTATCCTCCTCCGTGTGGCAGAGTGGCACGAACTTCGATTCACGATTAATGCAAGTAATTCTCGCAATCGTTCTACAAAGAACAACAATAAATAATAATTCGTGGAGCATGATGTTGATGAAGTGGAGAGTACACAGACGCTGTCTGATTGTGTGTTAAAATGCGGTGTGTGGGTTTTTTCAATCTAAAAATGTAAATATTATGGTGTATAGCCAATGCACTCTTCTATCGCTTGCAGTTGGCGAAGCTTGGAATTTCCAGAACACGGTGCATTCTGTGCGAGTGCAGCTCCGTTGGAAATCTGGTTTGCGAGACTTTGACCGGATGCAGGACACTCACGCGGACGGGCTGGCGGGTGGGCGGGCTGGAAGTTTTAATTATCTCTAAACGAACCATCAACAAACAACCAGACACACGGACCCGCCACGGATGGATGGATGGGGATGCAATTTTCTTAAAATGCATTGTTTTTTCTGGTCCTCCCAGATGCACATCATTTGATGGGTTTTTCTTCCGGGCTTTAAACAGCGAAACGCGGGAAGAATATCGCTCTATCTGAAATGGAAAACATAAATTCTGAGAACACGCGGAGGACCTCGTTCTTTTATTTTCAGTGTGCAATTAAGCAGATGTTTGTTATGATCAGGGGAGAGACGTTTTAACTGCTAATGGGTGCGAATTTTTAGACTTTTAATCCGCGAAATCGCTTTTGGTTCTTTTTATTTTTGAGTGATATTCTTCTGATCTCAGCAAAAGCAAACAAAGCAGCAAAAAACCTACAGAACGAAGAGGAAGAGCATTGTTGTGCACCGGAAAACGAATGAAAATAGCAGACACGGATTAACCTCTACCATTTCCGCCAATTAACCTTCTTGTGCCTAAAAACAGGGAGGAGAAGGTCTCGGGGGAAAAAAATGATTTATATTTATGTAAATTAATGGTTGTTGTATTAAATATTTTCTGACATTCTACATTCAAACAAAAACTAAAATGCATGCATTGCATTTGTGGCATTTGCTGCCACACAGCTTTATGACAGTCTGTGGCGATGACTCCTCTCCAACAGCGGTGGGGACATTCGACAAGCCAAACACGCAACAACATGGTTTATTTTTTAACGACTTGTTAACTCTCGAGAAGCTATTAATCGGGTTTTATTTCGCCCTAAAACAAAGCGCACTTGTGCCCAACAAAATTAAAGTGGCTTTTAAATGATAATAATAGCGTGTGTTTAGTGCTGCCTATCACAACATTGTTTCGGTGAGCAACAAGTGCATGTTTCCGATTGCAGCACTTGCTGTCATCGTCCACAAATAGCACGCAGCGCAACGAGAGACAAAGGCGGGTTGGAAACATTCATCTTCATGAGTTTGCCGCAACAAGCCCGGAAAGGTCACCGCGCAGGGTATAGCCTCTCCAGCAGGTTAAAATGTATGTTAAACAGCTTCCCAATGCCGATAAAACCCACTAATTGAACACTGAAACATGTGGTGTGTGTGTTTTTGCATCCCGGAACTCTTCCAGGCAAACCCGTTTTTGAGGCTGTCCTGAAATAATGATAAGCATAAAAGCATAACGTGTGTCGCCCTGCCACGGCTGTGTGTTCGTGTCTCTCTGTCTCTTGCTGTATGGACGTGACACGTCTACCGATCACGAGCTTCTCTCGTTGTAGGTGGTTTGCGCACCCTCACCAGAAGAGGGGTTGTCGGGGTGGCAGCTTACTGGGAAAGACCCAACCATCGCGAGAGAACCAGCAACCGGAATTGGTGTGTGATGTGGATGGCAAGAAACTGGTTGTGCCGTTGTGAGGATGCGTTTGTCACTGTGTGTTTGTGTGTGTGTGTGTGTGCCCGCACACTACTACTACTACCACTACCGTCACGAGTGACTCGTGAGGTTAAGTGATGGGGATTGTGGTGCGAATAGTTTGCGAGGAACACACGGAACTGAGAAAGGCATTTGAGCAGTTTCGGGGGGAGAGGAGGGAGCAAAGGGAAGACGAGAGGGCGCGCTTTTCGCGAGTTTTTGTTTCTCCCGGTGTTCGCGGTGTGATGTGGCCGGTTTTCTTTGTCATCGCGCGAGTCGTCGAAGTCATCGTCAGCATCATCATCGTCATCATCATCTGGGCTGAGGTTTCGAGCCCCTGGCCTTAACGGGGAGGGATGATCATCACAGCTCGAATCGTCCCCTCGCGGTGTAGTGCAAAACTCGCCGAACTCGTAGAATGTGGTTCTCCATGTTCACCGCATTCCCTTCGCCCAATTGCCCTGCTGCTGCGCCCCCATTTGGCAGCATCATCCCCTAGGCCGAGGCCGCAAAAGGGGCAACTTTTAAGCCGCGCGTATGTGGAGCGATTGAGACGCGATTCGCAGAATTTCTGGAATAGCGCGCAGTAACGTGATGAATGGTGGGGGGAAGGGGACATGCTGGTAGATGTAGCCGTGGACGTGGCAAACCATGTGGACCTTGGGCGAAAACGGGGAGGGAAAACCACCACCACCACCACTCTAGAGCGCTCTCTAGCGCGCGGCGGCGGCGCACGTATTTATCATTAAAGGTCGTTTCGTGCATCCGTTTCAAGCCGCTGCTCCGCTCCGGCCACATCTCGAGAAGTAGCGTCTTCCGTTGCCTCTTGGAGAGGGGACCGTCTTGCTGGTGTTGTTGGTCGAATCGATTTTTGCTCCGTGTGCATGTGTGTAGACTTTGGCCCGGCTGTTCTTCGCAGTATTGACGAAAAAACTCGTTTGACTTTGCTCGAGATGGTTGGCTGGGTGGCTATGGTGAAAGAGGATTGTTTCGCGTTCGTGTCTATGTGTGTGTGTGTGAGTGTGCAGAGGAAGGTGGAATCACATCTTCCACATGACGATGAAGATGATGATGGTTTTGAAAAGGTTGAAGACGGTGCTTCTTCTCCACGGAGCCTAATGTCGTACGGTGCTTTTTTTGTCTTTCTGTTTTTTTTTGCATCCCACCCCATCGCGAACAAGGTCGAAATTAGACGTACAACTTACTTAAAGTTTATCGCAAACGGGTCCACCTTTTATTGCTCTTTGTTTTGGTTCGGGTTTTGGGAAAAATGCTTTCCCAGGCCGAACAGGCAAGGGATGGACGATTTGCCATTCGTGATGGTTAGATCGCATGGTGAATGTAATTTCCAGCATTAAATGCACATTTCAGTGACTTGCGTGTTGGCATTACCATTAATGGGTATGTTCAATTTGGCGAACTTTTGCCGACTGATTTATTGTGATGCTACTCATTTCCATACAGCGTTATTTTTTTGTTACTTACCGATAAAGTATTCATTTTTATCTAGAGCTAATACATGTATATATTAAGCAATTAACGTTGTCGTCTTTGACCTGGCTCGTAGCGTCGTGCCTAGCGCTGGGGCTTTTACGCCAAAAGTCGTATGTTCAATCCTAATATATACCAAATGCGCTTGGCGAGCGTTTTGACGTTTTTATACTTACATGATGCTTAAATCATGCTACATCTCTTCTTTCGAGAATATAAGTTATTTGTTTCTAATACTGCTTAATGAATCTGAATCTTGAGATCCTTGAAGATTATTCATTACTGCACTTGTTTTAAAGATCAAAAAACTCTAACAAAAATACACATTTTGCCTCTATTAGTGTTCTATTACAGTACTTCATGAAATACTCGCTTTGAATCGATCTTTAAATGCAATTCGTAATCCGAATCACTCTGCCCTGGAGAAGCATGATGAATGAATCTTTACGAAAGCACCACTACCACTAGTTGTGTGGCTTCGATGCCGACACATAAATTCCACGAATCGATTACAGCAGACGGAGAAACCCATCTATTTCAAAAACACACTCGCTATGTCGCCATCAATTCTTAACCATGTCGTTAATGTCATTCTCTGGTCTATGGTCTCGGGCTGTACGCGAGGGTGGTGTACTGGCCTGCCTCATGGGACGCGGTACAGAATTGCACTAAAAGTGGTGTACATTCTGCCACACGTTGACCCCAATCTTTATGCCCCCCTCAGAACAATGTGGTGGTGTCCACAGGGCGGTGTGTGGTATGTGGAAAAGCGTCTCACTAAAGCTTCTCCAATATGTTGAAATATCAACCCAATGTTCTCCTATAAAAGACGACACCATCGCACACCACCAGCATTGCGCGATCGTAAACCCTAACGTTAACGTTGTTCCTTCCCTCACCCGTGCCTTCGTGGTAGATTTTCCCTCCCCATCAGCGGGATGGTGGTGCAAGTTAGAGCCACCTCAAGGGCCACACCGGGTACCGAATATATATATATATATATATATAT
>AXCO02011119.1:0-13978 GCA_000473525.2 Anopheles melas
TTATTATTGTGTTATTGTAAAGCGTGTGACTATTTATGTTATATTCCTATTGTACCCTTACATATATCGAGAGGGCTTATGAGGTCTGTTGTGGGCAGCCGTGCGTGCCGACCCCTGGACTTGCCGTGGCAGTTGCGCTGCCACCGGTCAACGTCCAGGGGGACGACAGTGTGTACACGCACACTGTCGCACACACTAAGCGCGAAAGGCTTAGTGTGTGCCGAGCGCCGAGCAGAGTGTGTACGAAGGCCGATCGAGCAGGAGCTCTCGGCAGGGGCGCTTGGTGCGGCTGGCGCGTGGCCTACTTTTAAAGTGTTGTACGTTTCATCAGTATTTATTATGTATGTTTTAATATGTGTGAATAAAGTAAAAAGTGTTTAAATAAAGTGCAAATATACGCAGTTCATAACAAGGTCCGTCGATCATTAATAAATATACAAATATATATATTGAAATTCAAGTTCGATAGTTATGATAATTATAACTTGTAAGTTTGTTACCCATCCAAATCAACAATGACTGAGTTTTTGACTCGAGTTGGTTCAAATCATTCCCACATGCCTTCCGCTCCATTCTTTTAGAACCACCACAAATCCTGACCTATAATAACGTCCCCAATATTAAGGAGCGCAAACGATAAACTTTCGATTATCAGATCCCGTGAGCTACGTTCCCTTCATACCAAACCCTCTTCTCCTACCTTGATGAATCCCCCTCCCCCCCACCATACCTCAATCCCACTGCAATGCCTCAAACTTTGGGCGGAATATACGGGCATCCCGGGGAAGGTGAGTTTGCAAAAACATGAAACGGACATATTTAGGACGTCCGGAATTATAATAGTTCCCGCGCCGGCCTGAAACACTGGATGACACTGGAAGCAACGGTGTGTTGTAGGGTACGGCTTTTATCGTGAAAGGTCCCGTCCCGTATGGGCTCTGCTCTGCTTTTGTTCGGACTTGGTCGTAAACCAAACGAACGGTTATTATTGAAAAAGCGACCATCGAACCCCGTAACCCATCCATCGAAAACCGCCAATGTATGAGAGTGGAGTACTAAAAGGCTCAAAAACAAAACAAAAAAAAGCAAAACAAGAAAAACGGGAATACTGTTGACGTTGACAGGTCAAAAAAGTTGGAGCTCGCGAATCGATTTCATTTCGAGTCTGGTGCTTGCAACGATCGGTGGTAGGGAACTCGGTTTCGGTTCAGCTGCCAGGTGGAAGCTTTTATTTTTTAAGTGCTTTCGATTGTGGGCCACCTCCCCCGAATAATGGACGATCCGAAAGCGGTACGGCTTGGAAATAGATACGCAACAGCATCGTAACGTGGTGAACCGGATAGTGCAATGAATGTGATTAAGTTCAAACTTCCGGTTAGCTTCGAGCCAAAGTGCAAGCTGTACGGTAGCCGGCGCAGGTCAGTCATGTTCATGTTGCGGGGTGTGTTTTGCGTTGTTCAAATTTACTGCCCTCAGAAGTGAGTGTGAAGTGAGATGTAACAGAAATTTGAATTTAACTACTTGGCAACCACGAGCAATAGACTGTGTATTTGTGGTTTCAATAGTTTCCCTGCATCCTTTTAACACCATACATTCAATGTACATCCTATTTTGTGTGGTTAGTTTTCAACATAAATTTAATTACCCAACTATTGGATTGGAGGATTGTTCAACCACTAAAGGGTTGTTTGTGGCAAGAGCAAACATTTGGTTGACTCATTCATCACAACTCACAGTGATCAAGGTTTGTCTTGTAATGTTTATGTGCAAGCTTTTTCAAATTCGAATTGAATATTTCCATCGTCTCTGTGGCCAACTTTGCAATCATTCTCACGGCCTTGGCAGCTTATACACTATCGCCTGCATTTAACATCCTGCATTCAAACCATTTGACTAATATAACCTCGTAGGGAAAAGTACTGGCAGGAAAATTGGTATCCCGTCTGGCTCTGAAGGTGCCTGTGCTTACATAACCTGAACCAATTATGGAAGTTATTTATTCCGCCTAGATCTGGACGGAGGAGTGCACTGTTGCGACAGGCAGGGTAATTTAGCTTTATGTTAGGAACTCGCGCCATTAAACACTCGCGACACTGGCCGCTGACGTTCGGTGCACCGGTGCACCTTCACGCGTTGGTTGCAAATTAATGCCTAGAAAGTACTACCTATCCCATCCTCTGTCGTTACATGCGTTACGTTTATGAATGGACAGGATTCCTCGGAGCGCCCACACTACACCGGACACGCTTTTCAGCCTGTGCGAGCTAATGCTTCGAAAGCTTCTGGGCAGTCGAGTTCCGCGCAGAAAGTTCTGGCCCACCGTGTTGGTAAGTGAAGTAAGTTGGAACTAGCCTGGCTAGTTGGTGACTAGGTGGCTTTTGGTTTTGTTACGATCTCTCATCTCCACTGGGACGGGGTCATGGACGTCCGTGGCACGTTTCACGCCGTAATTGATTGCTTTGAGCGCATGCCATCGGTCGAATGAGTATATTCTATCCTCTCTTTACTCTTTGTATTTGCCATCCGCAGTCCCTGCTGCCCGGATCTGAGTCACGTCGGATCGGTGTGCGGCACCAGGTGGAGTGTCCACATGATTTTAACATCCATCTTAGGTCCAGCGTAAACTATGCCAATCATTGGAGCCTGCTGACTGAAGCTTTGCAGCACGAGCCACGGTGGCCACGGATACGCATCGGTGATCCAGCACGCAACCGGATCACCCGCCTTCACCAGGACTACCCATCGCAGCACATTTGGCAGATCCGACCCTATGACATGCTGACCAGCGCGTTTATAGTACGCACAGCGGCAAAGATTGCGTCACTGGAACAGCAGCGCACCCTGGGCAGGTTCCGACCGGGACGAACTGCGTCCTCTTTAACCACTACCACCATTACCACCACCACTACGTCTACCTCATCCGGTCGACGGTTGAGTCGGGATAGATCGATCGATGTGCCGGATGACGACGACGACGACGACCGGGATGACACGCAGCGGGTGCAACAGATACAGCGGCAACAGCTAATGGTAATCGGAAAACGCACAACCGGAAGCTACGAGCTACGACTGAACAGCGTGTCAGTTAAAGGCTCCCGACACAAGCGACCGACACGCTAGAAGATTCGTTTAGCAAACACACTACCTTAACCTAGCGCACCCTCCCCCCCCCCCTTCTTATCGATATCATTCAATTTCCGAGCTTACCTGCACTACTATTATCACAGAATCATTTTGTAATGGACCGTAGATGTCCTCGTTGAGAACAGTCTGGAGGTCGTTGTAGCGATTTATCATGCGCATGATGTCGCTAATGTTGGCCGTCCTGGGCCCATCGCCAGCATAGTGTGTACCATTTTGACCTAATATACGATCGAAAAGAAAGGAGAAGAAAATACAATTAAAAACTTCAAATTTAAATAAAATGCACTGGAACTAGTATAAAACATAGAACAAATAAACGTGGATTATCAGCGTTTTAAGTTGTTTAATATTACCAAACGAAACATTTACACTTCATCATGGACGCGCTGCCCAATAGTGTGCCTGCTTTTTGAGTTTTACGTCCGATTCGTGAATTTGATGAGAAATCAATTTTGTTCCACCTTGAGGTAAAAGCGAACAAAAAATAAACAAAATCCAAAATAGCAGGCGGCGCACAGCGAAACACGTTTCCCATCAAAAGTGACACTTTTTCGTGCCGTGAGTACGGAATGGCCTTCTTTGCCGTTGCGATTCGTCGGGGTTCGAGTTTTTTTTGTAGAATTTGTTTGAATTCGTCGCATTTTTGCGCGTTCCTCACATTATCGAGCGCTTTGCAAACGGTATTATGGTCTTTATCAAAGTTTTGTTCCTTCCAGGATAAACGCCAACACGGCTAGCACAAATGCAAGTGGCGAGTGGAGGAAATGAAAACGAAAAGAGAATTCAGTTTCCGTTCCATTATGCAACTCGCAGTCAACCCCACGAAAAACCGCTTTTACCGCTGGCAAAAGACGTAAAAGCTAAAAGCATAGCACCGTAAACTTGGTTTCTCGGGTAGCTTATTTTTTGTTTGGTAGCAAATGTAGCTTTGGAAGGAAAGAAAAGTATAATCTGAGGAAAGCGTCACCAAACGGTTTAGATCTTTGTTCAGAGCATCCATGAAAATATGTGCATAAGATTGTTTGTTTTTCTTATACTTTTTGCTGTACAAGATTTGCTTCAGATAGGAGTAGGTGGAAAATAAATATTTCCTTCGTTTAAGGAAGCACGTAGAACAGGCAGCATGGACGAGCGTTCAGCTATGAGGAGCTCATTGTACACTGAACTTTTGCAACGATTGTTTATAATTAATTCGTGCTATAAGTGTTGTAAAACAAAACTAGCTTCCAGGGGATTAGGTGTCTTCCGAATGGTAATTGAGTTGCTGATGGATGCTTAATATTTAACAGCATGCAACCGGTGAGTCGTTCGAACTTATCGAGCTGAAATTATTCATCACCCCCCTCCCCCACCCAAACGCTTGTTGAAAAACCAGCACGAGTGTTGGTGCTGCTTCGATGCACCCCCAACCCGTGTACTGCTGACAGGAACGACATCGTAAAAGTTTACGTTATTCCATTAATATTAGTAACACTGGTCGTCCTGTTTTCGCCCGCTGGAGCAAGTGATGCTTCTACTAGCAAGCACAGTGAATGATAAATGATTCATCAACAATCTAGTGCGATCTAGTAGCTGTAGTTTTTACTCGCCGGCATTGCTATGCGGACTGGAACTATTTCGAAGGGTTCATAGAGACTAACTGGCAACACAAAGCGCAGCTGAGGGGACTAGGTTCGACGAAATCCATCACAATGGTGTTAAATACTTTCACCAACATTGTTGACCTCCGAATCGGCGTTGCCGCTGTTGGCAGTGCTAGCAAATGCTTACCGTGCGTAGAGTTGCGAGGTTTTCCGGTCAAATACTTATGAAATACCGGCGGCACCATCTGCAGGATCGCTGCCGTGGAATAGTTGGCATTATCGTTGGATCCACTGTCGGAGGAGTCTGCGTAGAAACCGGGAAAGTAAAGCCGATGGATGAGTGCACTTACGGTGATTGTGGCAAAGAATACCCCCTTGCGGTGCGGTACATCCTCCTTGCAAAGTGTATGCTTACCATAGTTTATCACATGGAACTGCAGGAACGCGAACAGAATGAATATAATTATGGCGGAACGGATGTACAGCGTGTGTCTTCTACGGGACAGTGCGCCAGTGTTTGGTAGTGCAATCGGAATTCGTCGACCTGTGGAAAGGAAAAAGGAATGATTGAGTAGTGTTAACTAAAAGGACTAATTTTTCTCTCAAAATAAAGTCGGTAACAAAGAAGTTTCTTAAGCTGTTAAGCGTTTCCCATGATAAACACTTGCTTACATATGTTCCAGGGAACATATATTCCAAACTTCATTATGCTACAGAGACAGTAATTTTGGAATTTGCAGAAAATGCCTAATTTCTCCCATTTTTGCTTGCTGAGCGTGCTTCAGGCCAAAATAAACCAATGGGTACAACAGAATCCTGCAATGCTAATGAATTTCGGCAGCTACACAACCAAACGGTAGCAACGAAAGTTTGTTGTTGACGTTTGGAATTGAAACATCATCGAAAGATGGAAAACGATGTCTGCTCGTACCGAATTTTAATCCTTGCGGGCAAAACTTTTGCTACACATTAGCGGAACATACGCACACGCACACACACACACACACACACACACACACACACACACACACACACACACACACACAACAAAAGCGAACGCCAAACATGTGTGACTGTATGGTATATGCTGTTCTGTAAAAGCAGCTTTTTAACAATTTGTCGTATCGCCTTTTTTTAAATTCTGTCACTGCACCGGAAGTTTACAAAAGCACACAAACAAAAACAGCCAGAAAACAGCCACGGGCTTGTCTAAGCGAATGTAAAACAAAAAACAATATTATTGTGAAAAAATGAAAGTTTTTCGAAGAAAAAAAATAACAAAACTTTCCAAAAATCTCTGGTACCGTGTTCGATTCATGATGGCTGCCCCTGAGCCACTGGGCCAAACGTTTCAAGGGAAAATCCTGACCTCCTGGCAAAGTTGAAACGTTCGCTGAGGGATGTAACGAAGACGGACGCCCAAACGGAAGCACTTTTTTTCGTGCTCTTGCACATCCAACACACAATACCCGACGGGAGATTCCAATTGGGTCGAACATGGTAGCGAATGTCATACATTTGTGTCGAAATTGTTTCGCACCAGTGGGTTTTATCTTTTTTGGCATATTTAGCTCGTACCCAGCGCGCGTCCCATGGGCGGGCGGGCGGGCTCACCGCGAGCATCGCTGTCATCGTTGTGGTGGATCATCGCAAGGAGCACGGTTTATTGGTCGGTAAGGAGCAGGCATATCACAACGATACACACAACTCTGCCAGCTGTGCCGTTTGTAGGTGAGGAAGTAATGTCGATTTTTCGAATTTTCCGTTACATAATCTTCTCCATCTTAGCGTGGTGATGGGCTACACTAGCTACGGGCTAACCCATTGACTGCAAAAGTCATCGGCAACTGGTAAGGCCATTAAATGTCTCCTCCTCTAGAACCTCATCGTTGGAAACCATGAAAGTGAAATGAGCCTAAGCAAATGCACAGGAGCAGTTTTTGGATAGAAACTGAAACTGAAAGTCTTCCGCAACTCAACACCGACGGTACGCATGGTGGATCAATTTCGGTGGGCTCCTGGAAACTAATATCCGGAATCCTTTCCCAGAATGATTCCAACACACAGAATGATTCCACAGAGGGAATTC
Organism: Anopheles melas; assembly: GCA_000473525.2. Lineage (NCBI taxonomy): Eukaryota > Metazoa > Arthropoda > Insecta > Diptera > Culicidae > Anopheles > Anopheles melas. The sequence continues at coordinate 6,817 of AXCO02011119.1, forward strand.
AAATTCTTGATCATCTAATAAAACTCGAACAGTCAGCTGTTGCGCAATGTTTCCGGTGCTCAATAAACGTTGAGGAATAGGAGAAATGCTATGCGTAGAGTTAACGAATCGTTTCTTTTCTAATATTTCAATCCATTTTGCCGCCTGAGCGACGATAGCACGCAGGAAAGAATACTCCCACAGTCACAAATGGAATTGGTCACAAATCGTTCTGAGAACCGCAGCAAAAATGTTAGGACGTAAACTGGGTTTTGAAGCGATTGTTTCGTCGTTGAATAGGCTGTTTTTGCTCTACGATGGCGATATCAAAATTGGATAGTTATTAGCATCACCTGCGTTTATTTAATTGGTTTTGGGCTTATGTGAAGGACCGAAAAGAAGCACAAAAATCGACAACTGGCAGTGTAAATGTTACGTAGTACATTGCAATATTATATTGAACCATTTGATATCATTGTCTGTGAATGTATTTTTGTTTTTGTTTTAGTTTGTACTGCGCTTAAAATAGCCTGAAGGGATAATTGATATTCTTCGTACCTTTGATTAAATATTTATTAATAAAGAGCAATGAAGGATGACAGGCAGCAGCAGAAAATGCCGTGGGACATTTCTGACAAAAGATTTATTAATAGGGCTTAATTAAAGTTAATCGCTCTTTATACTGGAACGTTTTAAGCGTTTGAGACTAAGTGACTTTTTTATTCATAAAGTATAATAAGTGGTTAAAGGTCAAGTCGATGAGCTTTAGGGTTTACAAGTCAAAATGAATGGTCCAACGTTGTAAATATATAAAGAAACGCTTGGTCTCGAGGCAACGTCAGCTCACCCTCAAATGGATTTATCTCAAATAGCCAAAGAATTCTTTGAGCTTCTTTTCTTGGCAACACACGGCCACAGCAAAACGTGTTACCAGTGTGCCCTTCCAAAGTGTTACATTTCACTTACATGAAATACTAAATTATTCAAGTTGCACGCGCGCGCTGCAAAATCACGCATCATAGGGAACCATAGGGCGACCATTCTTCTTCTTCTTCTTTGGCACAACAACCGCCGTCGGTCAAGGCCTGCCTGTACCCACTAGTGAAGTGAGCTTGGCTTTCAGTGACTTATTGTTACCATAGTAGGATAGTCAGTCCTACGTATGGGGACGCGATCTATCCGGGACTTGAACCCATGACGGGCATGTTGTTAAGTCGTACGAGTTGACGACTGTACCACCAGACCGGCCCATAGACCACCATTAATCACGGCACAACGCACAAAACATAAAGCGTCCGTTCTTCTTTCGATTCTCATTTCTCACGACACGATTTATCTTCACAATTAAGTATTAACTCAACTTTACCGAAATGGACTCATTCTACGGAATGAAATGTTTGTTTTCTTGACTTCCCCGTGCTGAGGTTCGAGGCACTGTTCGAGTTCGTTCCGTCCCCATCGGGGACAGTATTGAAACCAGCTTCAGCAAGTATAGTAACACACTCCAACACAACCAACCAAAGTGTTGCCTCCCGCGGTATACTAATTCGACGAAATGGATTAATTTTCCAGTGGCCGGGTTGCAGGACCTGTTCTAGGAAGATTCGAAGCAGAAGCAGGAGCATGTTGACAATTTAACAAGCTTTTCGTCTGTTAAAACATTGCCAACGCGTAATGTTAGCAGGACCACCTAGCGGAAAAGCCGCAGATTACAAAGAAAAAGGAAACCGTCGCTAATGCTACAAAGCAGACAACAGCAGACAGTTTCCGTTTTGGCACCGCGGGAGTTTCTTTAATATTGTTGGTGGTTTCTGTGGTAATAGCCATTGTTTTGTAGCATATTTTGTGGCGAACCATGAACCCATACCCTAAGTTGCGGGCAACATTCTTATCACATTTCTTCAGCGAATTTCCTTCTAAAGGAAAACATTTCTTGTTTCTGTCGAACTTAATCTTGAAGGGGCACTTGCTAGGCGGAGACTAACGTAAAGTGTGTTGTTTTTGGAACTGGAATATGTTTACTGTATCACACAAAATGCACCCATTCGAACGGAGGGGAATGAATATTCATCTACTTCGCTGTATCTGTGGAGTTTAACCATCGAGACAGAATATTCGGCTTACTTAATACTTACCTCTCATTATATAATGTTATCCACTCGGCGGTCGGAGGTTGCCAAGAGGGTTTCAGCAACCGAGCCAGGACTTCCTGCGGCTGCACCAACAAAGGATAGTCGGAACCGTACTTGTTGTCCTCGTTCGTGATTCCGATGTACGCGAAAATGGTTTATGCCGAGTTGCGCCTTCTCATTCACAGTATGTATCTTCAACTTTAAGTTTGATAGAAAATTTCAATGCCCGCATGTCAGACTAAAAGTCACTTGAAATGAAATCTTCACGGTTTGAATCATCCATTCATTCAGACGACACACCCAGGAGAAGCTAAAGCGCAAGGACAACGTTCAGGTGAAGTGTGGCAATCTGCAACACCACGTTAAGCACGTTCGCATAGCTGCTAGTAGAGCGTCGTTCTCGGTTGCAATCTAGCATAATGTCCGCACCTCGATGCTATTGTGCAACGCTGGCGACACAAACGGAGACAGTAGGTGCGCTTGGATTAAACCGTGAAGCATCGCTTCGGAACGCTTGGAAACAACCGTGTTATACCACCACGACACGAATAAGGTGCCAGGGACATACGATAGGGTGCGATCGGGTTGGTGCTGGGGCTGGAGCGGCAACAACACACGTTTGCTGGTAATGCTGCAATTAGCTCCGCGCGTTGGTTAGTTATGCCCGGTAGCATCTATTTGTAAAGAAGAAAAAGAGAATAGAAAATGAATGTAATTTAAATTAATTTAGATGCAAATCCTGCTCTAATTAATAATCTAAAAATCCTGCTCTAATTAAATATGCGGTGCGACATTGGTACGTATAATTGAAATATATATTACAAACAATTACGTAAAAACATTATTTATTTTTTTTTTTGAATATTTTGAAGTGTACGTTTTTTTGAATACAATTTATGTAAATATTAACAGAAACAAATTGTTCAAATGTGCGCTTATTGTCTTTAACAATACACGTAGATGCTAGGAGGAGTTCAATGCGGGTGAAAAAAAGCATGAAAGTTTCGCATTAACCAGCAGCAGTTTCTCAAGGATCGAAAGTATACTGCAACACTGACTCTGATTGAAACGGACAGCGAATTATGAGATAGCAAGCGGAACTTTATATGAAATCTTACTGAAGGAATGAAATAAGTCGAAATCCTTTTTTTTTTCTTTTCTTCACAATACTCTGAGGCAGCTTTTACTTTAACTTCGTTTGAGGAAGAAGGAAGAAGCAGCATCTGCTGCCGAGAATTTGAAGAGAATGATGAGAGGTAGGTTAGCTCTGGCGATGGCGACATATTTATAAGAATGACGCAAAATCGACCTGATATCGTCGTCTCGGAAAACTAAGCAGAAAATGAACGACTTGCTTAAGATCCTTCTAAGAATGTTACAACTGGTTGCTTAATTTAATTTCCAGCGCAAAAATGTCACAAAAATATCGCATTTGACACATTTCTCCTTTTAATTATACGCAGAAAAAGCGAAAATAGGAAGGACATACTAAGCGTCAATTCAAAACGGTCTGCAGTGAAATAACCCATTCTGATGGAATGGTGCTGAATACCGTGTTTTCCATTTCTTTTGAAGTGCCGAAAAATACGGGTTTTTTTTCGTCAATGCTACCGTGACTTAAGCTCATTATTAGAAACAACGATGCCCTTTTTTGCTGTAATCCTTCATTTATCTCAATTCTCAGATACTGCTTCTCACAAGAGAAGCATGGCGTTCAAATAGGCTCACACATTTTCACCCAGCCTAGTGAAACATCATCAAATGTCATATTCCATTTTCCACCCTCTTAGCAAATGGTTGCGGACAAATTGAATTGCGCCGAGTCTCGTCTCGTTGCGCGGAGTTTGTATCGTAGATATTGCTTTATTCGTCGGTGACTGGCAGGGCATGTCGGTGATGGTCGAGCAGCGTGATACACATTTCCGGCATAAAAGTCAGTTGCAAATCGAGCGTAATGAAACTCGGAAAGCTCTGACTCACATTATGTGCGTAAAGTTTGAAAGGATAGTAGAAGGTAAATCCAAGAAAAGAATGCTCTAGATTGCTCCATGGCGAGATTACGAGCGAGCGAAATGATGCTCCACCAGGAAGAGTAATTTGACAAAGAACGATCAATGATACGGATTTTCCAGCATCTCGCCGTGCTGAGACCGGGTAGGTCTGATTGGTTATGCTATCGAATACAAAGCATTGACATGATTGCATCAACTGTGTAACAGTTGCTACATAAACTGTTTTACTAAATAACTACGCACTTGACTACATGTACTGTTTAACTACATAATTCATGATATGAACATGTTGTTATCAATGAAAACCATGATGTTGATGCAACGTCGTTTCCGTAGCTGTCATAGTTGAGGTCGGATACTTAATCTATTTAAGTGAACACAATTTAAATGTAAAAACAAGACATTCTGATGGTTATTTCACCCATCATACCAATAAACTGACCATCGGGGCTTTAAAGCTGAATTTTTACAGGCTCCCACATCCCAAGAGTAATTAAAAGTCGTGGAGTTTTAATGTCTTTACTCCAGTTTTCCCAGTAGGACAGAACCGGGACTGTGAAAAGAGATGATGTGAAAATTCGTTAACTGTAAACTGAAAACCATGGATAAATAAAATATAACAGCTAGCCGGGTTACCCAAAGGTACCAAAAGAGTTTGAACTAGACCAAGAAGTTTTATGTGGACAGGTTGGGAATAAGAGTTTTTTTTTCAAGTGCCATACTATGGTTTGAATATTTCATGAAGCTTCAAATTTATCTCATACCATCCTCCACAGCAGAAGAGTTAATTTTTCGAATTGAAACTTAATGTGAAGATGAAACGCATCCGTGTAAATGTTTATTCAAAATGTCCGGGTAGAAATTATGATCCGGGTATGCTTTTGATGTTCGGTATACCAAGTAGTTATACTTGGTGTATATAAAATGTGTAAAATCGTTGTTTCCACGGTTGGTTATGTGAATCTACTAGAGTTACCTAATTTGAATATATTTTTATCTGTTTAAAAGTTAACCCATCAAACTCAAATGCTTTAAACGGGTGTTCTAATATTAGTTTCCGCGTGTTGGTCTGATGGCATAGTAATCAAGAATGAAGTGTTTCCTAGTAGGATTAGGTAGGCCTAGCAATGAAAATCTTGCAGCGCAGTACATCTTAATCCACTAATAGTATCGGTATAAAAGAATGGCGAAGAAGGGTTCACCAGAAGTAAACAACCTATAAAGTTATCTTCATTCAGAAGCATTCATTTGAAATGCATTTCTTCAAGTTCAATGGAACGAGAAACGGAATGTATTACATTTAGAGAAGAGAATAGCAGTTTTCTAAAGAATAGAAAGGACCCTAAAATGTTTGGAAACTCACGCTGAGGAATCGAGCGTGTAATTGTTATTGATTTTTATTATTTGCGTCCAGGTTGAATTGTGAAGGCAGGCAGTTAGTTGTTTTATTGATGTTTGCGTTATTACCAAGCGGAGTCCAATTACGTGTTGGTGACGGACGGTGTTCCGGACATTTCTGAGCAGAGGTAAATGGCAAGCTTTCGGCCAATGTTAACAAGTTGCCCGATGTTTCAGGATTCCTGTAATAGATTTCAACGTTTTCCTAATCAGTTGTTTGCTAGGGAGGTGAGTAATGACTTATGATCTCATGTCATAAGACAGGCGTCCTTGTGGCTGTTAGTGAGTGATTTTGTGTAATAAATAAATTGAGCTTTTTATTACATTCTTAAAACATTCTTTTTTATACATTCTTATTTTTATGTGTAATAAATAAATTGAACTTGGATATTACATTCTTATTGGTCTTAATTTCATGAATTATCGGAATAATTTGTATAAAATAATTATTGTGCAATATGTTGTCGTTCGTATCGGATAATTTATTTATATTATTATGGAATTTATAAATGAAATGTGTTATACACTTAGAAGGAAAAATGTAAAGTTTATAATTTATTGTGAAATACGCAAAAAAAAACCTTTTTGGAAAAGTATAATAGAGGACATTTCTGAACCCGCAACGGCATGATGTTATTGGCAAAAAATCTTCAAAGGGAAGCATTAGCCGACGGTTGTAATGAATGAATGAATGAATCCTTAACCTACTTTTACCATCGATACACTGTACGCTTGATGAGCAGAAACCAGCAGCATGCTTCAGTAGATTTTTCTATCATTTTGCTAATTGGCTTTCCATTCATTGGATTCTAACAACACGAGGACTGATGTAGAGCGTGTTGTTAAAAAAAAGCATTTGCAAGACAGTAATAGCAACCAGCTGCGAAGAATAGAGCAACATGATCTTATTGATACAGTTTCATTTGTATCAAGAAGCTATGGCTATGTGTTGGGACCGCGAGAAAATGATATTTGATGTTGTTCGAAATTGATCCCATGTAGATAGGGCCTAGAAAAAGGTGACGTGAAACATTACGATGTTTCCACTGTTATAAGGCTTTGCCATCATCAAAGGATATATAAAGGAGCGGAAGGAGGCAAATCAGCTCTCTTTGAACAACTATTACCGCCGGAAAAGTTAACTATATAAAAAGACAGTTAATGATAAATTAATCGTACTTGTTTCCTTTTGTGACTTCCTTTTTTTTTAATTACAAAAGAAACGAGTACGGTGGGGCCGCAACACTATGATTTATTAAAAAAAAATGCGTTCATAATTCATAATTGGTGCTTCATTTTGTCCTAATGATGGTGCATAATATTGAGCCTTTTGAAATGTCGCATCGCATCAACTCTATTTGAGAATAATTGATTATATCACTCCTTCTTCTTTTTCTTCTTTGGCTCAACAACCGTTGACGGTCAAAGCCTGCCTGTACCCACTAGTGAAGTGAGCTGGCTTTCAGTGACTTATTGTTACCATAGCAGGATAGTCAGTCCTACGTATGAGGGCACGGTCTATTCGGGACTTGAACCCATGACGGGCATGTTCTTACATCGCACGAGTTGAAGACTGTACCACCAAACCGGCCTGTATATCACTTCTTCTACTACTTCGTCTAAAAACCCTACTACTTCTTT
>AXCO02011123.1:0-10526 GCA_000473525.2 Anopheles melas
AATAACGCCAAGAAACGTAGCTAACGCGCGCGCACAACCCGTTGCTTCACAGCCCGTGGTCCCAACGATTCATAATTTAGAAATTTTATTTTGTCATTAGTTTCAGCACACACACACACACACACACACAGGATGGCAGTACTGGTTGGCTGTTGCGTTTGCTTCTTGTGCTTTTTTTGGGGGGCAAAGGAAGGAGATTTAAAAGACTTTCGGCACCGACTTTACCTGCACAGTGGTACGCAAACGGAGGGAGTTTTTTTGGGAAACGTAGTTGTGAAAAATAGCTTTAAAGTTTAAGATTTTTATAGCTTCTAAAACTGTGTTAAAACATAAACAATTCCTACCCATATTGCTCGCACCTGCACAAATGTTTTGCATCAAACGCCAAAGTGAACGTCTTACGAGATTGATTCTCTGCTCGCTTGCGTCACTATCCCATGAGTGTGCAAAGCTATTCTCGTTACTTGCTGCACAACAAAATGCGTCGCTTTGTGCAACTTTTCTTCGGCAAACGCACAAGCCTCGTACACCGACACCAACGTAGAAACGCTGACACGCTGACGTTGATATCGTCAATGGGTTCCGATAGCTCTACAGCTCCAAGAATAAACCACCATGGGCTAAAGTCACCTGAGAGTGTCGCACACGTGGTGCATAAATTCGCACAAAACAAAAAAAAATGAACGGATGGACGGTTATGAAAGAGAATGTGGCGGGGAGAGAGAGAGAGAGAGAGAAAAAAAGCACAACTACCCCGGGGGAGAAAACCCTGCCAAGAAAAACATGTGGACCATTACACTTCGGTATTTGCCATTTTAACCTAGCTCTTTTGTGTTTTTGCTCGGAGCAGTCAGAAGGCAACAAGCAGCTTTTCGTGGAAAATAAGAGAATAGGCAAGGAAAAAGGTTTGCCAGCAGCACACGAGCAAGCTGCAATGTCAGGTTTGCCCTGGTTGCCTCATAAAGGTGGGTGGGACGGAGGCGAGCTTACTCGCAAAGCGCTTCGAGACAGAAGAACCTTCTGTATATCCATCAGTCTCAACCTGAAGTCTGCTAGTCTCGCCGGATTTCGGGCCGAAGCTTTCATTATTTCGCTCCACCTGCTACTCGGCTGACTTGACACGTTATTGTGCAAGTAAGGGGGTATAAAGTAAAGCGTAATTCTTTTGCCTGAATGCTCCACACTTTCTTCCAAATTTCTTCTCCCCCTCGCCTGTGATGGGGGCTAACTTGCAGTACGCTTCACATTTCGATAACTACACCCGGCTGTGGCTGGTGACGTAATTTCACTCTGTTCATGGCTTTGTACGCATTAGGTAAGCGATGGAACGTTTCGTGATAATGGTTTGCGTTACTTTGAGAAACATTTTAACCATCTATCGCAAGGTAGGTGGGAACAAAACATGGCGTAATATTTACGACCGAAAGGTGTCTCATTCGTTGCGCAAGTCTAAAAGGCTTTCTCGAGCCTGCACGAGAACGTCTCTGTTTGCATAACGATGATGATGATGTGAGCCTAATAAAGTTTAATAAAGTCGCACAAGACTAAGCAGAATAAGGTAACTAAAATTTTACCCTAAAATATGTGGAAATAGCTTCTTTTAACAAAATAATACCTAAATTTTCTGTTCAAGACAAAGCAACAAATGTATGTCTGGAATACTTCTTCTTCTTCTTCTTTGGCACAACAACCGTTGTCGGTCTAGGCCTACCTTGTGAAGTGAGCTTGGCTTTCAGTGACTTATTGTTACCATAGTAGGATAGTCAGTCCTACGTATGGGGACGCGGTCTATCCGGGACTTGAACCCATGACGGGCATGTTGTTAAGTCGTACGAGTTGACGACTGTACCACCAGACCGGCCCGTCTGGAATACTTACACCATAGATAATATCATGGAATATAGGGTTACCCACGATTTATTGGTTGGTTCTCGTGATTTGTTGGGCTCGTCTCACGATTCGGACTCTTCGTTTCCCATAGATATTTGGTTCATTCCCACGACTTATTGGTATCACCCCATTAGACATCAATACAGTTAAAACAAAAAAAACTTGAAAACACATTAAAAAACGTGGATTCGCACCAAAACAATATGGGACCAATCCAAAAAAAAATCAGGAACCTACTAAAAAACTTTGGGAAACCATCAGGCACTCATGAGTGCATTTGAAAGACCTACGTTCTCAAAGGTTGTAGAATCGCCAAAATCTTTTGAAACATGAGCATTTGTGCTATTTGTTCATCGGTAGTTACGTTAGGAGATGTTGTTGATGTTTATAATTGAAAACGGTTTATAATTTATGTAAAATTAAAATATATATTATAATATATGTATAGTTAAAAAACTTAATTTCTATTTAAAGCACCAAATAAAGATTGAGTGGTTATATCAGTTTCTCTCAGTGAGAAAAACTGACGACGGCTACCCACGACTGAGAATGATAATAATTTCTGAGTACTTGAGAACCTTTAGTGAGTGCTTAAGAATGTTTCCTAAGCTTAAGAAAGTCCCATTGCCCCGCGGTTTAACAAATATATGTGTTTAGGGTGCAATCCTAAATCCATCAATGTTCAGTTCGAATAGCATATAGTTTGATGAATAAAACTTCATACTCGCATTTATATTGAAGTAAATAAAATCATAATTTTCAATCGCAAGCTGCCTCAAATCAACTCTCTAGCACTCAACATAAAACATATCACTTCCGCAAGGCAGGTAATGGTGATGGAGCAACGCTCAAAACGTATGATCATTCCAAACGGCTAACAACTGGTTTATGTTCTGCAACTTGATTAAGCCTCAATTATGTATCATTCAAACACAACGAAGTGTAATCGTCCGTGCGTTCACCGCCGCAAATGTTTCCCAATCTTGCGCACACCGGCCATCGAAGATCAACAAATCGCAACGGTGAAACATTTCATCTTTCACCAACAGCAGACATGGTGCGACCTGCAAACTACGACGTAAAAAAAGTGAAAGACGGATCAAAATCCGAAACATAACCATTTGCTCGCGTTTCTCACAGCAGCCATCGCACTGGAGCCAATCGTTCTACAGACCTTCCTGCAGTTGCATGATTAAATCACTTCTTTAAAAATGAATGGGTCTAGTGTCGATGAGCCAATGTGCCTGCGGCGCTGATTGAATGGCTTTGTGAGTACGAAGTGAGGAGTACTAAAGGGAAAGAGGAAGAGAGAGAGAGAGAGAACAAGAGAGAAGATAAAAAACAGCGTAATCGGAATATCCTACCGCGCCACAAAACAGTACTGCCCGTAAAAAAAACTGCGGAAATCATCCCACCTCTCATTTTATCACCATGACGACTCCGGTGAAGCGTCAGCAATTCGATAGGGTCAGTAAAAATGCATGAAAAAATCCCACCACTCTGGTATGTGAAACAAAAAAAAACCGGGAAGCGATGCTGATCCATTCCCGATTGGCATCTGGAATCAGCGCCATTTCCGACGGTCATAACGATGCGTCCTGGTGTTGCTGAAAAGAAAACAACGAAAAACCCACTCAAAACTCGTCTGCTCGTTTGAATCTGTTTTGTTTCTGCTGTATTCTTTCGCCTAGTACCAGATGCTGAGCAGAAATGTCCCAAAAAAGACCCAGGTTTCTCACCTGTCTTCCAGCTGTTGACGACCGCGCCACGAACCACATCAATGGGATGAGGTTTGATCGTGCGAATAAACCAATAGAGATAGCATCCATACACACACACACACTCACAAAAGCCCCGTCCAGATACCGACAGTCCGTACCTACCTTCCGAACTCGCACAAGACAGACCCACTAGGACACGAAAAAGGGGGAAAAAGGAAAAAGAAACAACCACCCGGAACAGCGAAACTCAATTAAATTCACCACTCCACTGCCACACGCGCGAGAGAGAGCGAGCGAGATGAAGTTGTAATCCGATGGGCCACTTCCCACAAGATTTCGTGTGCCCGGCTTGTGTGCAATTTCTTTATTATTAAATTCAATTTTCGTCCAAAAAGCCTGCTGCCCATGTTCCTTCTTCGCAGCGCACCGTCTTGCCGGAGAGGCTTTCATTTTTTATCATTTTTTTTTTGCTGCTCCACAAGACGGAAAGCATTTCTCCTTAGTTGCTAGCGACACACACCGTTGGCACTGGAGCCAAAATGTGTGTCTCAATAGAGCTTTCTCGCCAAGCGCCAAGGCACGAGCGCTCTTAAAATTTTACGGATTTCTGACCATCTTTTATTTCGCTTTATTGCCCGCGCACCCGCGCACACCGTTTTATTGGCCCCGGGGCCTTCTTCGTCCGCCTACCGGAGTTGCGCCGTTCGGAAACAGATGGGTAAACATGCTCCGATGGTAGCCAAAATGGGGGGGGGGACTCCTTTTCGGCCGACAAGCAAATTTAATGGTACACCATTAAAGGTGGAATGTGGTGGTTCCGCGATGACACAATGGCTGTACCCGACTCTTGTTTCCTTGGTTTGTGAGCGACGTTAAATAATTCCTGCCAGCGGAATTAACACCTAATTAGATGACGATTTATTATTGATGCAGCGGGGGTGATCCTCCGGGGATGGAACTGAGATGCGCATTGTGGCCGGTCGATGATGAAGCACAATGTCCGTGCCTTTCCAATTGTTGGTCTTACCCCGTTTTTCGTGGAACACAGCCTGTCAGCCTGTCCGGTGCTTGATGGAACGTATCAAAATTGAGTTCGATTTTTCATTCACTTTCACGCACCCGTTGGGAGCGATTGCTGCGATCGCATTTCGGTCCCAGCGGAGCGTGGGCCTTTTTTATTGCCGCCAATTAATTGTTTGATTAAATAATGCTAGCGCGCTCCATCACTTCACGGCGCACGGTGGAGTACGTACAGCAATTGGATATTGTTTATGCTTGATTGTGGGTTAATTAGAATACATTCGTGTTTGGGTGGGAGTGGAGTTGGCAGCGGTGAGGTGGTGAGAAATTATGGAAATAATTTGCTATCAAATTGGAACAATGGAGCGAATAGCGACGATGCCTATTGTTAGGCAACAATAATAGACTAACACTTTCTTCTCGGAAGAATTTATGTTACTTTAGCAATGGGTGAGCCCATAATGATAGAACTCATAAGAAGCTCAGTCATTCGCGGAAGCCTTTCAGAATGTCTAGGAAATGACAACGTTTTTTTTTCACTGAGCCTGATAAAATACTTCGACAAAATTGACAGAACGTCTCAAGCAGAATCTTCTATGTATTAGCCCATGTTTCATGAGCCATTTTTTAAAGATTGGAATTGAAATCTACAAGTGAAAATTTGTTTTTTGTAATAGTGAAATTTGTGTAAAGATTATATGCCAATGCCTGTCTTTAAAGATTAAAGATTAAAGATAATATGCCAATAATTTAAAATTCAAGCGAATCACGCTGTTACATTTTACGTTGACTCATCACTAAATTTCCCATTAGTTGGCCCGATCCTACAGTTTTGAGTGTCGTTGTCCTCGTGGGTGTTAGAATAAATTGTATTCGCGTCAAAACTGCAAAGAATGTCTGCCTCGGTTAATTCACAATTCACAATCCGACAGAAAATATATTTTTTACCGTGTCATCAAGGGCTACTACCTTCATCGATGTTTAATACATTTTTGGAAAAAAATAATTAGTTAAAAGTAAAAGTAATCATGAATAATTGCCTAGCATAATGAACAATTACTCATTTCCAAAACTAAGGATAACATTCATAAAAAGTGTTGTAGTTAGAAACTGTCCAGGAAACCACTTTAATTTATTAAATATCTCTATTCAATTCAACCTAATCATATTGTAACCATATTCCATTTACCCTATCAGCAAATAGTTCTGCTTACCATTGAAAGTTGTTCACAGCATCACACACAAACGCATTTCTCATGAACCATTAACCTTTAATCGAATCTTACCCCACTACTCCACTCCATCACCAGCCGCAAAAGCCCAGCCGCCCTCGTGCTACCTCGTAATGCAGCACCGAATGATACGTGTTTAACCGTTCGCCCCGAATGCCCTTCTGAGCTGCCAATAGCCGTGAACATTCCTTTCCAATAACCTGACCCGATCATAATCCACCATTCCCGCACAGCATTCGAAAATCCGCAATCCTTATTCGAAGGGTGCAAAAAAACGAGAAACTTGGAAACTCCCTCCATGGATTTCTGCGCTTTCCAGTTGATTGGAATGGATCGTGGATCCCAGGATATTGGATTGTGGAGAGGACACATTTTAACGGTCTGACACACACACACACCGCATACACCGCACACGCCGAACGCAAAAGCTCATCGCGTTATTTGTCCCTAATCCCACCGGCTTCCCACCTTGGCGCAGCGGACACTGGAATGGTTGTGAAAAAAGGTCCGCCACCGTGCTGCTGGGTGCTAGCGGAAATGGAATCTGAGCTTTCTTGACCAAACTAATTATGACAATCCGGGCGCACTGGGACCGAGCCCTCAGCGGATGGCACGGAATAACCGCAGCGAAGGTGCGCCAGGTTTGAACGCAAGCGAGACGCACCGGGGTAATGGAAAGATGATCATGATTATGATTTTTTGCTCACCTTTCTTTTTGTGCTCGCGCGCGTTTGCACCCACCGCAAAATGTGGGCTGTAAATGTCATCGTAAAACTGATTGGAATAATGTGTGCCAGTATCAGGTGGCCGCGGCCAACTTGCCTTTCTAAGGAAACACACCGTGAATGTGTTTTTTTTGAATTCCCGCCTTTCACCCAATAGTGGAACGATGTTTGCCGTTCCTTCCAATTATGGTGCGTATTTGAACAACGATGACAACGGCGCTTCTTTTCGGTCCGGTGGTAGGTGATAAAAATGTGATCCCAAAATGTTATCCCATCACGTCGGTTTGCGTTCCCGGGGGCGTGCGACGCTTCCATGCGTGACGAGGACGTGCCAAAGCGGCCGCATAATGTTTCACGCTGTCACGGAACGGAACGCCGGGCGAAGGTCGCGTTTTTTTGTAGAAGTAGAAAAAATTTCGCAAAACTTTTGAAATTCTTTGAGCTGCATTTGTCATGCGTGATGTTTGTGGGACTTTTGTTACGTTGAAAACGAACGTTGAATTCAGTTCGAACTATCCTTTAATATCCTTTAATAATAAAATTTAAAAGTTGAATTCGAACATGTTCCTGTCAAGTACTAATCAAAACTTACAGATTTTATGCAAATTAGTTCAATTTTCTATCACTAAAGACAGAAATGACGTTTTACCTCTTTCCTAACAATTATTTATTTTTGTTTTTTTTTTTATCATTCATAGTTTTTAAAAGAATTTCAAGGGCCCATCATAGAGTTCATCTCAATCATTCTTATCATATTGAATAATATGCTACGATCCTTCCTAAACATATTCTCCACGGCAATGTTGCCCCTAACATCATCCCGTAAACGGTTGCCTAAACCAACCAACACCTTCCCAACTTCTCTAAGTCTCTTTACTCCAATTCAATGGCAATGGATAAACAAATCTCCGTTTGCCAAACCTCATTCCCTTCCCATTCTTCCCCGTTACCATTGAACCCGTACGTTACAAATTGCAACAGCAATCTGTTCCCTTAGCTTCCGTCTGTCAACGGTGTGAAGAGCAAACGAGAGAAGAAGGGAAGAAGAAAAAACAAGCCACAAACTTTCTCGCTTATCCAAGGTGCTGCTGTACGAAAAAACCCGAAGGATAAATTATAACGCCCTGCTATCGGTTATTTTCCAATCTTTCTCACCTTGTACAGATTGGAATTAGTTTGGCTCTCCCCTCCCACCTTTTCCCCGCCAGTCAACAATCCGCCCGTTCTGCGATCGATTTATGAGCGCAAACACTTCCGCAGGAAAAAAAAACATTCAATCATATTTATTTTCAACCCGTTACCTTCCCCACCTGGGTAAAGTGTAACACAGGGAAGCATGAAACTTTTTTCCCTTGCTTGGCGGCAAATGTTTGCCATCTTTCTTTTTGTAACAGTCTTGTTTTTTTTTTTTTGCTGCTTTCTTGTTGATAATCACAAACAGGCAAAATCTACGGCACCATCACCCAGACAGCATATTACACAAAGAAGTGAGCTTTACGTTTGCCCCAACAGTGCGGAAAGTAACATTGCTTTTGGTCGGGTTTTTTTTTTCATAGCAAGATTTACGCTCCTTTAACAATGCCGCGTCGTACTGAACCAAAAAAAACATGAGTTGCGTCATCAGGTACGCATTGCGCGTACGATAAGCTCAACGATCACCACAAACTCTCTCGCCCCCTCCAAAAGTTGGCTCCGTCAAACGGTGGCTCCAAAAACGTTGCTCTCCGTTGGTGCGTCAGTTGCGTCAACCGGTCTCCCCCAGGGGGGAGAAACAACCAAACTGGTTTACTCCCAAAGCACCGTACAAACAACACCATTAGGAAGGTGTTTTTGAGCATGCGACCAAAAATAGCACCCTTTACCGTTGGTAAATGTTTGTCCCCAACACTCACCTGCCAGCAGTTTAATCGAAACGAGAATTGAATGGGGAACTTTGCTTCACGAAAGGGTCAAACTTTTTACCAGACAATCAACATTTGCAACCGACTTGCTTCAATGCGTGTGCGTGCGTGTGTGTGTGTGTGATGGAACAGTGGTTGCAAACTCCAAAATGATTCCAATTGCTTATTCAGGGAGGATTTTTTTTGCTGACGAATAGCTTGTTTCGCGTCAGTGTACTACACTGTCTAAATTGAAGTCTAGCTACACGTCGTTTCCTTCAACCGTCAACCGTCGCAAACGAAGAAAGCATTCCTTTTTGTAATGCTCCTCTGCCTTGTTTTGTGCTACTCCAGCCACAAACTCTCTGTCTCGCTCTCTCTCTCTCCTTCCTAAGTTGACAGGTGTTGCGCGTTTCGCCGCAACAACATCGAGCATGGAAGCGCTCGCGTTCAATTCATACGTCTGAATGGCTGTCGCAAGCATGTTCTACATCTGCAAGCAAATGAACGGGCAACGGTTTCGCTGCCTTTTCTTTGTTGTTTGTGTATGTGTATCTGTTGTGACCTCATACAAATTGCTCGTTGCGCGTTCAACGGAAAGCATCACGTTCGAGCTGTTGAATGTGACCGGTGAAATTTACATTTTGCTCGTCCTCACGTGTACCAGGACTCCCAAACCATCCGAACACATCTCCCGCGTCTAAGTGGTTGTCGTGGTGAGGAAACTGGAATGGTGGCAGCAGCAACTCAACAACAACAATGAACAAACACCTTCTGCGCTGTACAGTTGTGTAGTACACGCTTACGCAACTGCAACGTTCTATTTGAGCGGACGTATCCGAAGAAAGGCGCATAATCAGAATTCAAATCGCTGTTTTCGTCTAATACACGAATTTTCTTATTTATTCAAACCCTTTCCCTACGCCATTCGGTTGTCTTATTTGTCCGAGGCGAGGCACGGAATCTGAACAGACGCTTGTCGAAGTAGAGTCTATCCCCTTCCAGGACACTGCATTCCCACCACTGCGACTCCTGTGAATTCCCTTCATAGTTTAACAAACAGACAAACAGTACACAATCAAACTGACAAGACCCCTTGTCCGTCTGTTCACTTGCTGAAGAGGACGAAGAGTGAAAACACACACACACACACACACACACACACACACACACACACACACACACACACACACACACACATACACACAAACCAAGCACACAAAACCACTACCACTGCGAGGTAAATCATCGCAACAGTCAACGACGGTGAAAGGAAATTATGTCTTTTCAAACGAACCGGTTGAAACACTGGACAGGATGCTATTTCACCCCTGCCCAGCTCTTTTGCCCCTTTGCTACAAGTTCAAGCGCATCGCTAGCTGAGCTGATGTTTATGATGGACGAGTGATCCAGTAATTAGCTCTCTTCGAGAGCTCCGTTCCAGCGTGTTTACATTCGCCCTACAGCGAGAGCTCTTTTTAATCACGGGTCATTGGTTTTATGACGGCAGTGAAGGGTTGTTTGCCCTAATGCTGCTCTACCAATTATTTGCTAGAAAGCTAAAATTGAGGACGGACGAACGATTGCTATTTGTAGGGATTAGTATCCATAACCCGAAAGGGATACGCTTTTTATTTGGCAGAAAGCTATTCAATAACTTTCAGTTTAATGTCTGGCTGCGCAGGCATATTGAAACGCATCAATAATTTTCAGCAGAATAAATATAACTCACTAATGATGGGATAAAAAACAATGTAATAACTTTGTTATAATTTTTTGAATTGTGTTTCAACTACAAAATATTGTTTTCTGAGGACGCGTTGTATATGCTATTTCAGTCCAAATCATTAAGGTAAGTTAAAAAAAATGAACAAAAAACGATAACTTTAATTTTTAATAAATGATAATAATATCAGAACCAAACTTTAAATATTAACTGAGACGCAAATTGACTGACTGATTCGCAATCATAGTATGCAAATTTGAAAGATTTGTTTAGTTATTAAACAAAAAATAAAATAAAATGTCAAAAGAACTCGGCTTATTAACAAATTTGGA
>AXCO02011124.1:0-10553 GCA_000473525.2 Anopheles melas
GTGTGTGTGTGTGGGAGTGCTTAAATCCCGGTGCCCGGTTTCTATGTAAGTCCAATATGTCCTGTCATTGCCGTTTCCGCCGATAGCTTTTCTCTTTTTCTCTGAAACAATTATTCATTTTGAAAACGCGTCCGATGCGACGTACTATCGGAACCGGTTGGGCAGTCAAACACAGTCGGCTTTCGGTTCGAATGTGTTCGCAACGATTGGCAAGGGCTGCTTCCGGCTGCTAGGAATTAATTATCAATTCTAGGACCGTAAGTGAGTGTGTTCAGCCTCGGTGCTGGAACGCTGCTGCACGGTGACCGGTGACCGGGAACGCTTGGGGGCGGTAGGCTGTGTTTAAAGAGCAAAGAGCAATTAGGGTTGACATTTGTTTCTTAGGGCTTGTGGGTGGCATGATTGGATCGATTAGCTGTTTGATGAAAAAACGCCCGGGCAGACTGCAGGCTGGCAGGCGCTGTGGTTCAGAGGTTAACCCCGAACGGATGCTTCACATTTGCTTCCATTCTGGCTGGTTGCAAGCAGGGAAATATGGGTGGAAGTCGAAACATTGAAGATCGATAGACACGTACAGCATGAGTCAAGTGGGAAGCTTCACACGGTTGATGGTTAATCTTTGAAGGTTTTAATCTAGTTCTAATCTTTGGTGGAATCCATGACTATTAAAACGATTAGTCAGAAAGCTTTTTGTTTGTCATTTAAAATCGTTCTCCAACAAAAAGGGATGAACCTTATCAACTTAGCACGTTTTCTTTTCGGATGAATCTTCCGAGCTGTGACCCATTAAATGTAAATGTATGATAACAACAGTTTAATCCTCCGAGGTAGAGCCCGTTCGGGAGAATGTACAGATCGCGCGCTGGTGCCTATACCATAACGCGCTGACAGCTGCTGACATGCTGCCTCGCCTATACACCCCCGGAAGCGAAACCGAAAGCAAAACTGGGACGACTAGCGCCGGAAACCGGGGGAAAAGCAAACGTCAACGGGGACGGATTTTCATTCTCATCATACTTTCAAATGGCGTGAGCGCGAATGCGACTGCAAACCTCCAACATTGCAGCCAACGGGTCAGCCAACGGAATAATTTATTCATTTCCATCGATCGAGTCCGTTCGATCGACTGTCAAATAGTCGCCGTGCCTGAAAGCCTACGCCTTTGCTATATATGCTGCGATATCAACGCATCACATACGAGAAGCGTTGCCTCAACCCACGTAGACATACTGGGGCCGATGGGGCGGTAGAGGAGATGTTGAGATGAAGTTGCACCATCAATGATGTGTGTGTGGGAGTGTGTTCCCCCGGCACACTACTAGGGGTTTTAATTCGGTAGCAAAATATTATTATTTGCTCATCACCAAACGCTTGGACTGTTCGAAGGGAACAGTTGCCCGATGGACAGCCGTACGCCATTAGACCGCTTCGGGCAGGGATCGGGATGCAAGGGAGCGAATGTTGTCTTTGGAAGGAGCTTACGAGTGTACGCATAGAGGAGGTGTGATGTGAGCGTTGGTGACGTGAAACGGAAGGATGTCATTCTCTTGGCCGTGCCCTGACGAGGGAAAACACGTTCGATCAATCGGCATTTGGTTGGGGTTGTTTGGGAGAAAAATTGAACAACAGACGACAAACACATAAACATATGCATCCGTTCGTCGTATGTCGCACGGATGACTGCGTCCGTTTAACGTCCCACAGCATGGAGCAATGGAGGTCATGCAAACATATTTCGAGCGATGGGACAGTGTCTGTTTGAAGAGATGGGTTTAGCCATGTTGGAACTGTTTTCGAGTGGCCAATCGATTGGGCCGGGTTTTTCTTTATCTTGATTGATGTGTATAAAAATTGTTTCCTATACTAAATAGAACGCATTTGAAAGTGCCTATCAATAGCATTGGAAAGGGCAGTAAGAATAGGAGCATGATTTACAAACCATCGTAGAAAGTACTCTCAATATCGTTGCCTATTCACCTTCGCGAAAAGGGAAAGCACAACCATTCTAATGCAACTAGCTCGAACTATAAACGGCTTACACGAATCGATCGGGTCGTGTCCAACCGCGTGCCCAACACTTTACTGGTCGGACAGTTCAATCGGCCACCCTTCACCAAAGCTTTAGCGTACAGTGTACACCCATAGACGCATGTGGTGTGCGATTTCTTCCCGGTTTTGGAGTTTGGAACGGAACGGAGCTCGGTATTCATAGTCGGTTTGCAATTGAGAGCACACGACGCACGACATCGATCGTGAATTTCGTCATTCCATAAAGGAGGGAGGGGGAGGTACGCGTAAGGCGCCGGCACACTTTGGTATGCTAGCTTGCTATTACCAAACGTTCGGTTTCATGTATGGCCATGTTAAACAAGACGAAATTTAATGAGCTCGTCTATTAAAAGTGAATTAACATTTTTTGTTCTCTATTGCCTCAATGCTGTCGCGTTTCGGAGTTTGAATAGAGAGATGTGTAGGAGTTGTTCTGTGTTTGTTGGCAACGTTCTAAACATGTTTAGAATTCAGAAGATTGCAATAGAGAATGAGGAAGTGGTCGGGGTATAGGAAGATATCTATGATGTTCGTGTCTATTTTTAGATATCATTATTTTATGTTCTCAAATCTGATATCTAATATCTGCAAGGTAATATTTTTCAGAAATGTCTGAAATCATTTAACAAGGTTGTCTGAAGTATGTAATTGAATTTGTTTCCTTCATGAATTGAACAAGATAGCTTCTTCAAGAAAGTAGGGAAAGTCATTTACTGAGGATTTCAATTAATTATGGAAGATAATAGTCTGTTACTTCTTTCAAGATCATCTTTCTATTAAGAATATCACCTCAAAACTCAAGTACACCGCAAAACACAATCTCTAAACTTTGGATCTTGGACTAATCCGAAATGTTTCAAGATATCAACAAAGGACTAAGAACCTTGAAATAATACATAAGTGTGTTTGTGACAAATACTTTGTCCATTGTTCGTTCGTTCTGTATTTATTTCACTCGTTTTGGTAAAGAAATTCCTAAATCTGCTTAAAACTTGAAGAATGTTTACAAATATTCCGATTTTGAACCTTACAATTGGTGCACGTTGGATAAAACAGATGCGAATTTTCTTCCGAATACCGATTGCAGCAAGAACTTCGCTGCAGTGACAGCAGTACATTCCATTCCCGTTCCTGTTCCGTTCCGCCGGAATTACAAAGAACTACGAAATAGCAAACAGCTAGCCAAACGCTTACCATACCACCACCGGCCGGGTACAGTGCGCATACATCATATTGCCCACAAAACCACAGCGTGCTGCAGAGTGCGCGAACCAGCCACCACTGCCCGCCCAATCAGTTCAATTCGACCTTTCGGGAGGAATGGAGAGGAGGCCAACTCGGGTGGGGGGGGGGGGGGGGGGGGGTTTTGCAAATGGTGTAGAATCAATTGTGGAAGAGAAGAAGCACCTGAGGCGTGTAACGGATAGGGCCGAAGTGCAACCGCGTGCCGGGTCTGTGGGTCCCGAAGAGTTGCAATTACTGAGCGGGGTAACGCGTGCTCGCTGCCAAGTTTCCCGCTGCAATCGTCTGTGCGGTGTAATCGATCACGGTACAATGATACGCACAAGGGAGTTTTGGGGACGGAGGCCATGCCAGGTAGGGTTAGGTTGTATCTCTCTCTCTCTCTGTCTGGTATCGGTCATCCTACCAATCTGCCCCGATTGGGGGTCCGCTCGGGTTGACTAATTTATGGTGCAGAGATTGTGGCCGTACGGGTTTAATGTTGCTTACTGGCGCTAGAGTGTGCTGCATGATGCTACCCTTTCCCCTGGTGGTTTTCTGCTGCTGTAATCCAGCAGATTGGGTCAGGTGCAAAAATGGTGCAGTAAATGGAGGAAAAAAGAAGAAAAAATCAAAACACCCTAAACCAGACCAGAACCACCAAACAAACCCATCGGACGCAATCGGTTTTGGTTTGCGTTGTTCCGTGTTGCGTAGTTGCATTGGAACCTAATTGCTCGCAAGAATTGATTTTTGGGCCGCTTGTTCGTTACAATGCTGTTGCAAGTGTACGAGGCGGCCCTTGACGGTATGATTGACATTGGCATTGTTGAGTGTGGTGTGCCGGTACTCTTGCAGCATCAATGGGAGACATTTTCCTCACGTTTTTATCCCCATACATTCACGTCCCGCTGCCATCGCTATGAAAAGGATTGCATTGAGAGTCGTCGTCTTGTGCATCGGACGGCTGTACGCACATCTGTGGCAGTGGAGTGGAGCCACTTGAAAACGAAAAACCAGGCTTGGTGGTCGGTTCAACTGCGATAGTACAGATGACAAATTGGACGAAATATGAAGTAAACGCATCGGACGGGTGCGCTGTCAGTATACAATGAAATCTGTTAGCTTGGAGTGTCGTTCATTGCAAAAGGAGAGAGTTAACGCACATGAGCAGCAGATGGGCATAGTGCACCCTTTTGAATGTGGTGTGCAACATTGTAGATTGACTGCCCCAAGCTCTCTATGACGAATTTTGATGTCTATGCTCTTGTGAAAGGTTAGTTATTAACTGTTCTTCTCAAAGTTCAACGCTTTGGATGTTATTTGTAAGTAATGCGGTACCCAAGAAAGCATACATTGGTTGTTTCAATGTTCAGAAACCCGTTGCAACTGAACATGATGCTAAGCATAAGTTTTAATCCGTTCTATTGGTGTCTGGAGCATCAAAAGCTGTCTTCTGTGCCAATCACGAAAGGCTTCATCCAACAGTCACCATACACGCGCACCATGTCACCATCACCAGGAACATCTAGACCATCTCCGATCCGTTTAACCTTGTCGCCAGCGCTGTAAAAGCAAATCTCCGCACCGCGAGCGGCAGCTCCGTCTCGAACCGTCTTGATCCGTGTAATTTGTTGCCGTACCATCGCGAAACGATTCAGTTCAATCCCAGCAACACCAAGAATCGAAAGCAAACAGGAAAAAAAAAGCAAACGAAGCGACTTCAGAAATCAAAAGGTGAAAAAGACACACGGCGTTGGCAGCAACCAACCAGCACCAGCGCCAGAATGAAAGTTTGTAATCCAATTTAAGATGCTAATAAGGATTTGTTTCTCCCTGACATTGGCCACACAAATCCGGCGACTTCTCGCTCGTCTTTCATTAAGGGGGCGAGATTTGGGCTTGGATTTTGTGGTTCACGCGAAGCAGCACGTAATGATGTCAACGAGGCGCGTCGTCTGACGCGGTCGCGGTGACTGCTGTTCTGCGGACGTAGTTACATCTTCCTAGATAGACACCGATAGACCAGGAGGGAGAGATAGAGAGGGAAAGAGGGAGAATTTACACCGGGAAGACACCGGGATCCCGTATAGTGTACGGGTAGCATCTCCGGCAGAGAATCTCCGTTTCTCGATTCGATACCACCCCGAGAGCACCGAGACCGAGACACCAGAGATAAGGCGAAGACCCTGAAGCTTCGTAATGATGTGAAGTGTAATTAACGGAAACTGTTTAATTTTCCAGCGCACACTACTTCGGCTACTACGTGTACGCGCTCTCCGGGCTGTGTTCGCTCCAGATGCTGTTGCCATTGGAGTCGACAGCTTTAAGCTGCGGCTGGAGCTGATTGGGGCTGCTGTCTTCCCCGGGAATCTTCGGCAGTAGGGCAATCGAGCAACGCGTGCAAAGATTACACAGATAGACAGAGAGAGTGTATGTGAGCTGGGTGGCAATTGTCACAGCATTCACAAAGGTATTCGTTTTGTATCGACCATTAGGTTGTTCGCAGTGCGCGCGGGTGTAAGTTATTGCACGATAATGAAGTTTAATTGTACCTTAAATTACGTGCGCGCGCGTTATCGTATCCCGGAGCTCGATGGGAAGACGTGCTGCCGTACGCAGTTTACAACGCGAGAAACAGTATTGATAGAGAGTCGTGATGTGTTTCATTACGGTAACGGTGTGAAACGAGCAGCGCAGCGTTACACCAACTGTAATCAAACTCTACTCAAACAAAAGTTTTCGGTGAGCGAATTTCATAATCCTAACTAAAAGGCATCGACCATACGGGGATGCTCCCGTCGCTCGCCGTGGCGGGTGTGCTGCTGTCGATGTTTGAGAAGTTCGACAGTTTTAATGCTGCAACTGCTGGGGCGCAAACTTTGCATCGTTCCGTTGGTTTTATGGAGCTGGCGGGTACGGTGCACTATTCTTCCCTTTCGAATTCCACGCTCCAGGGTAGCTAATTATGTTTATGTGCACATTTTACACAATCCATTCGCGTAGGAAGGGCGGTAGAAGCAACCACTTCCGCACAGTGCACACGCTGTCAAACGTACTTACGCGTTGGGTGGAGACGACATTTTTATGCATCGAGAATAATCAACTTACGCTTCCGTGCTCGTGTGCGGATGAGAGCGAGAGCTTGGAGTCTTATTAATTTGCATAAAGAAGTTAGCTTCGGTGCATTATATTGCACACCGACTGCTGTCTGCTGCCATTAGCCGCCGTTTCTTCCCGTTGCGGATAATTTGGAGCGATTTTTGTTGGTCCTTCCCACACTTCACTTACTACACCTTGTTTCAGGTTTTGTGTGATTGTAATTTGCAATAGCATCATCATTGCAGGTGCAGATGCTTTGCTTTGCTGTGCAGGCAAACGTGTGCTGTGCACAGAAACCGGCCATTCCAGGGAATGCCGTCTGCCGTCGTGCCACATTGGCCACAAAATCTGAAACCAATCCCGAAACGCTCAGCATGGCTTAGACACTTGACTATAAGCACAAATAATGTCCTACCGTTTTTTCGACGCACTTTTCCACATTTTAGCCCATATCTATCCAGCCTTTTGTTGGGTGGTTTGTTGGGTTTAAAATCTGGCAAATGACACAGAGGTAAAAATCTTCCACACCGGCACAGAGCAGCAGGCGAGCTGCACTGCATTGCCAGGTGCATTGGATTGCAAAACGCCAGGTGTGTGATGGTCGAGATCTGTGCATCGAAATACACACAGCATGTGTAAAACCCGGAACCCCGGAATGCTCACGAAGCCCCAGAAAGGCGGGGGTTATCTCTGTATGCTGGAAAATGTTGCATGCTTTGTCAGTGCGCGCTGGCCCTGGTTCGGTTTGCGCTGTCCTGATCTGTCCTGGTTGAATGTCAAATGAAAATAAACGATTTCATTTTGCAGTGCTTGTTGGGGGTAACAGCAGCATTTGTTGAAAACGTTGCGACAAAAACGGTAAACCCGAGACGATCGGGTGAAAAAAAAAATGGTATGCAGCAGACTCCCGGTTTTGTCCAGCCCTCGTGTCTCATGTGCCAATGTGATGGTGTGTCCTTGGTGCTGTTCGTGTGCGGGTGCGTGTTCACGGTGGACACTATAACCCATCCGATAAGGCAAAGCTCTTATCATTATTATCTTGATAATGTACGTTTTTGTAATTAATAATATGGTAAATAATAACGATGTAATGATGCGACGATAAAGGTTGTTTGATACGAAACTCACAACGTGTGCCTTTATGGTAATGAATTGCGCAGTGCAATTTATTTTATAATTGTAATCACTAAAGAGATTGAACATACTTTTAAATTATCTTATCTATCCTTCTAATCAGGCGTTAAAAAGCACTACAAAAGGTTTTACTTTGAAACCTCCGTTTACAATGATGAAATCGAATGCAGAAAAATGTGATCAGTTTAGCAAAATGCCACTGACACAGTCATGACAAATTCCGACTAAAACAAAATCATGTCAGCGTCACGAGCACTATTGCGACGATCAGAGGTGAGACAGTTGGTGCGACTATCACATGCTTGGTGACAATGTTTGCAACCAACTATTGGTCTGTAACTTGGTCACGACATTTTCTGTCGGTGATAATCACGACATTCTTGGGACATACTTGGCAGGTGGTCCCAAGCAATAAAATGAGCATGCTTTCTCGCTCTGTCTGCTTTGATGGTGTGTTGGGTAGAATCATAAAGGATTTGAGCGTCACAAGTGAATCAGTTCCCTTTGAGTCTCACCCCTGATCGTCACAGTTGTGTACGTGAATTGACTTGAACTTCGTTTCAGCCATGCGTGTTCGGGTGACTGAAATACAGTTGCATTTGGCAGCACTGTTCACAGCAAGAAAAAAAGTCATGAATACGATTCCGATGGCATTAAGCTCAGCTTTTCAGTCAGAGTATCGGGTTGGACTCAAGCATTCGCATGTCGCATGCCGCATGTCATGACGCACTTTGATTGAGTATCAGCAATGAACATCATGTTACCACGGAATGTTCATTGTTTTCAGTAGTGATCATCACGTGGTACTCATGACATTTTGCAGCACTGATTAAATCGTTCTTCATCTATGAATTGTACTATCCACGATAGGGACCCTAATTAAAGCCTATTATTAGAATGTATTGAAACGCTTCTTCATCTAAATGCAAGGGTATAAGGATAAGCTGCAGGAGCTGTCACTTCTATCCAATTGGTCTGTTCAAATCAATCCTGACCAAACGAAGTACTTCGTAGCACCAAGCCACATTATGGGCATTGATATCAATTAACTGTTTTCCTCCATTTTTCCCGCAACCAAAACCCAACCAGAGCACCGCCTCAGTTGAAGTACCGAGGAATTGTTATTGCCTGGACAACGATCGTATCCTGCTGCGCCTGTTGGACACACACACACACGTCGGCCATTGCGTTTAGTCATTGCGGTGGCGGAGTGGGGAATGGATTTATCGGGACTGGGCGTTTGGATGAGCTGAAGCAGGGTGCAGCGTGTGCACCAGGGGAGGAGGGGTTTGCCACGAGCGGTGGATTATTTGTCTAGTGGTTAGTAAAAATCATCTCCTCCTGGCCGTCTCGCTGGTGTCGCCTGCTGGGCGAGCTGTACGGCAGCGAATCAGTGCCATCATCTGAAGGGCACCGTTCAGCCGTTCACAAACAACCCCAATTGCTGTCCCCATCCCATCCCCCTGATCTACGACTGTGCAAATTGAAGATGAAAATTGACTGCCCTGGTAACGCCTCGGGCCCATCGAGCGCTTCGCGTGTCATGTCCGTTCCCCCTTGTGTTTGCGCCGGCGTTTCTTGCTGGCGCTCGCTGGCAACAAAAGGACAGGACAGGACGGAAAATTGCGCACACCCGTCGTCGTTCCAGTGTTTCCGTTCCGGTGTGCCGGGGGAAATGGTCCAGCCGCTTTTTGTAGTTGTTGTCGTTGTTGCTGCGTTGATATATCTATACATTTTTTGTCACTTTTTGTTATTTCTCTCTTCGGACGAGAGACACTTGTATTTTTTGTACTAGAGCCTCACACAGCTGATGCAACATCCATTCAGCTAAATAATGTTAGTTCCAGTATCTGCCCCCGGGCCGTACAGCAAACGATTGTTGCCCTTTGCATCCATTTGAATCGTTGTTGTCAATTTAAATTGTTGCTAGTATGTTGCTTTTTGAGAGAGCGAGCTTTTGTATAGGGGCCCGCTGCTGTCCGGGGCCCGAAAGATGGTGTGTCGAGGGGCGCAACTAAGCAAACCCCATTTTGCCATTGTGCCCTTTCAATGCGAGTGCCGTATGGGGCGATGGGATTTTAAAAGAAGGGTAAAGCAAAACAGGACATTGAACCAGTTCCACTAAGCTTTCCATGAAGATCAAAAGAGCCGGTATGAATGTGAGTGACTAGGGATATGTGTTTTTTTTTTGTATTGGAAAACAATATTTAGTCCAGCACGAAGAACAAACGCAATGGAATCAAATTCAAACATATTAGAGAGGGATTTTTTACAATCCACAATGGTGAAAACCTGTGATTTAGATGTTTTCCCCCTTATCCAACTAGAATCCGAACGAAAAAATACACCTTTATCGTTCGTAGCTAAGCAAGGGAAGCGTGATATATATGTGTATGTACGTGGAAGCACCTGAATTTTGTGCATTTAATTAAAGAAGCACTGGCTGGCTACCAGCACTATCTACCGCACTCGATCTACCGTGCACAGTGCCATAAATTATATCGTCTCCATCCCGAAAGCATGAAGCACCGGAGCGTTCCGCTCATGTCCGTGCGTGCGTGCGGGGCAAACATTTTTCAATCAAACTCAAACTCGAAATCGTTTCATTCTCTGAACTCGGTGTGTGTGTGGGATCTTATCATGCTGCTAGCCCTGCTCTCGCTGCATGCACACTGAACAATAAATGGGTAAGGTGAGCACAACAATGTAGTACTCTATGCAGCAGATAGCTTTTGGAGCTGCTCCGAAGAGGAGCTGTCCCGTTCCGGTTGTCTGGGCTAGGATGCAAAATATTTGCGTTCTCTTCCAATAACTACACCTGCTTTTTGTGAAAAGCAAACTTGCAAGTGTAGAGAACCAGAGAAAGAGAGAGAGAGAGAGAGAGAGAGAGAGAGAGAGAGAGAGAGTGAACGAGGGAGCAATTGTTTTCGGGAATTCCTTTGGTTGGGTGCAATTGGTGCTGGAACAACTCGAACACAATATCCGGCACTAACATTGGGACGAAATGTAGTGTGGAAGCGTTGGAATCGTTTTTGGGTGTTTAAACT
>AXCO02011126.1:0-10547 GCA_000473525.2 Anopheles melas
ATTATTATTATAACAATAATGTCCTGTTAATAGTTACAGTCCAGGCATCATTTGATCGAGCTATATTCGAAGATGGGTTTATCAAAGCTATAATATGATGTATTACATAATGTTTTTATAATGTTTTTTTTAATCAAAAATGCAGTTTATGAAGCATGTAGTAGCAACTTGTAAAGCTATCGGTTAGATATCGGTTCATTGAAGCTTAACAGTGATGCAACTGTCAAAAATGTCAACAGCAAAACATAACTTCAAAACTGTATTCCAACAGAAAAAAATAAACATAAATGTTTCTTCCTTCGCTTTACATACTCATGAACGCAACTTCCCCTTCTGCTCTCGTTACAGACTAGCGAATTAGACTTCTTGGAGTGGTCCCCGATCAGCAATGATATATTTATGATTACCGATAACATGCCCACGGATACGCTGTTCTCCACACTTGCCCAGTATCCGTTTCCCGATTCTCGAGAGATAGGTAAGTGGCCATCGTATTTAGCGACCTTGCCCGCCGATATACGTTTGCGAAGCATTAAACAAATCTAACGTCCCTTTTCAGCTCGTGGCGCGGGTCGGGCCGACTTCATACAGCCCAGCTTGGGCCCCTTGCAGCCAAATCTAGATGATTTAATGGATTTGGACCTAGACTTTCTGAACTTCCCACGACTTGCCCCCGTACCGGAAGAAGCGTCAGACGATCTGCTGAAAGCAATCGAATACAACTACACACTAGGTAGGTGGATAGGACCGCACCGCATCGTAGAGCAATCGCACTTATCTTCTGTAATGATTTTCCCCTTTTATTCCCTTCCGCCAGGGTCCAACCAACTAACCAACGCTGGTAATAGCATACAAGAAGCGCCGGAGACACTAGGCGTCTCCGGCAACCATCAGCAGACGAGCCAAGCGCATCAAGCGACCGGCTGCATACAGCAGCAACCACCGGCCGCCCTACAGTACTCGACCAAACTGTACGCCCAATCGTTGCAACCACCGGGCGGTGGATCGTCCGCTTCGATCTCTTCTGCTGCAGTGCAATCCTCCATTGCGCAACAGTTTACCAACTCGATCGACTCGTACATCACCGATCAGATGATCGGAGGTGCCGGGCAGAATAGCAACAGTCAGGGTTCGGCAGCGTCGCTAGCTACTTCGCTCGGCATAGCACAGGTGATATCGGCCCAGCAGCAGCAGCAGCAGCAACAGCAGCATCAATTGGGTGGCGGAGGCAGTGCCGACGAGCTGGCCCGTAGCATTAAGTCCAAGTTTACCCGCGCGTACCCCAAACACAACTACGACCCAAAATACCCACCGACGCCCCACCAGACGATGGCGTACAACATGGTCTCGCAACCGCACATGGGCCAAACGGCTGGCAGCAATGCGGTGCTCGGTGCTACGGCTAGTGGCGGTCCCTATGGAAGCAACGCTTCCAGTGGCTTCCAGAATGTCATTTCCTCCGCCGCCACGGCGCCTTCCGGCATGCTACAGATGGGCTCGGGTGGTATACCGCCATCCTTAACGCCCAGCAGTATGCAGCTACACTACAACCATTCCAACGCCGCCACCAATCCGGTCAATCTCTCCAACAGCCCGGCAGGGACGAACATCGTCGGTGGTGCTGGTGGTGGTGGCAGTAGTAACGTACGAGCACCCACCCAGATGGATGCCGCACCGACCTCCGGCCAGTCGAACGTGGGTGCCGGATCGGTACTGCTGATGCAAAACCTCAACTCCAAACTGCTGACGCACAGCCAATCGCTACCGGTGCCGGCATTGCCGCAAACCAAGCAGGTCTCAGCGCAGCCCCGCTCCACCTCCATGCCGACTGGGCCGTCAAACTACAACCAAATGCTGGCCGCATCGCAACACTCACCTCCCGGCAGCCTGCATGCGTCGCAGTCGGGCAGTAGCTACAAGTCGTACCACGGGCATCAGCCCCAGCCGTACAAGATTCCTTCCCAAACGGTCGGTGCCGGTGGTTCGTACGCAAGCGGTGTGCGGGCAATGCGCCACTCGTCTCCGCCCCACGGCACGGTCCTACAGCCTACCTCGGGCTCGTCCGGAGCGGCGTCGGGCATCGGAAGCTCGGGCGGTGGTACACCGGTTGGACTGTCGAACGCGCTGGAACAATCGCAACAGCAGCTGCAGGATCTGCAGCTCCAGCAACAGCAACAGCAGCAGCAACAGCAATCGATCGTTTCTACGTCGTCCAACATCGTGCAGCAGCAGCAGCAACAAACGCAAGCGAAACGGCACCCGCCCCATCCCACCAAAGAGATGTTCCGCTCGAACAGTCTACCGATTAATGCAACCTTCCCGTTGCCACCGAAAGAGGGGGACAATTTCGCGATGCCTCGCTACCATCAGCAGCAGCAGTCGTCGCAGAAGGCGAACGCGAAGCTACGCACACGCAGCAACTCGATGATCATGAAGCAGCAAACGACGGGTGTCCTTAATAGCATCCCCGGCATGGGGATGGTGGGATCCGGCAGTGCGGCTGGCGGCATGGCTGGCTCGTCGCAGCACATGTCGCCGACTCTGCACGCCACCTCCAGCGAGCCGATGCTGAACGTTACCAACAGTGCGCTGCTAGCCCAACTTCTAACCACTAACAGTAAGTAGTCATTAACTAGCAATGTATTGCAAACAGTGCACGTAGTGCAAAGTGCGCAACACTAAGGTGATCTTCTATTTTACTGCCCTCCCCCTCTAGACGCAAGTACCTTACTGAGTAAACAATCACACAGTACATCATCAAGTGCCATAAGTACCTTAACGCAGCAGCAGTCTCAGTCGCAGCCGCAACAGCAACAGCAGAACAGTCTGTACCATACGATGTCTATGGGAAGCACTATTTCACCCTCTTCCTCCCAGCTTCAGTTGCACCAACTGCAACAGCAGCAGCATCAACAGCAACAACTTCACCATCAACTGTCCAGTGCAACACCCAGCACTTCAAGCGGCGGCACGATGAGAGCCCAAGCGAGCTCCGTGCTGAATTTTGCCTCGTCCAGTGGTATGTCGCTATCGCAGCAGAGCCTGTCGCCCGAATCCGCACACGATACCGACGGTCCACTGTCGCCGACTGGGCCGGGCGGCAGCACCAGTGGCGGGGGCCGGTAGCAAGTTCCCCCGCAGTGACAGTCAGCGTCGGACGGGACACATTCACGCGGAACAGAAGCGCCGGTACAACATAAAGAATGGGTTCGATACGCTCCACTCGCTGATACCGCAGCTGCAACAGAATCCGAATGCAAAGGTAAGACCGTACCGAACGAGCCTTCAGTCCAGTGTAGTGGTGGGAGCTTGGAATCGGACCAACTCGATTCCGATTCCGTGTTCGGAATCAATTCCGGAGCCAATTACGATGCTGTAATCGATTTCGATTCCGGAGCCGATCCAAAATCGAAATTGGCTCCGGAATCAGAATCGGCTCCGGAATCGGAATCGACCTGGGAATCGCAATTTGCTCTGGTAATGGAATCAGACTTGACTCCAGCATTGGAATTAGCTCCGGAATGAGAATCAGTTCTTGAATTGATATAAGAAGTTTCAGAAGCGAAATCAGTCCGGGAATCTCCATGAGAATGTATCGTTTAAAAGGCTATCAATACGTAGCATCATTCGTTCCAAACGTCGATTCTTATGGATATACCAAAACCGACTCCGATTTCGATGCCTATTCTGATTTCGGAGCCAATTCCGGTTCTGATTCCAATTCCGATTCCAATTCCAATTCCGGAACTGATTGCGATTCCAGAACCGATTCCGATTACGATTCTGGAGCCCATTCTGAATCAGGAACTCCGAATCCGAAGCCAATTCCAAATCCGGAACCAATTATGATGCTGGAGCCGATTCTGGAACCAAATTCAGGAGCCGATTTCGGAGCCAATTCCGGAATCGATTCCGGAAACTGATTCCGGACCTACTATCCAGAATCGATTCCAGAAAACTTTGCAGCTATCCGGAAGCGAATCCGACGAAAACTTCAGTTTTCCCGTCACTAGTCCAGAGCTATATGCATCTAATAGTCGTTTGTTATTTGTCCCCCTTCCCTTCCCCACACCCGTCTCCTCTTAACAGCTAAGCAAGGCGGCCATGTTACAGAAGGGGGCCGACTACATTAAGCAGCTGCGCTCGGAGCGATCGTCCGCCACCGAGCAGATGGATTCGTTGCGCCGGGAGATTGAACAGTTGAATAATTCATTAAAGTAAGTAATAACGCTTTATGCAAATTCAAACCAACAAACGCAGAAACAAATTCTTAATCGATCCACTGTTTGATGCTTGGTGTGTGCTTGTCTGTATTACAGCAATCTTCATACTGCACTGCCGGCCAGTGGGGCACCCGTTTCCCGCCAGCGAACCGGCCGGGTGAAGGAGCTGTACCACCACTACGTCCGGCAGCGAACGCTGGATAACTGGAAATTCTGGATCGTAAGTAAAGCAATTCGCCGTATCATCGGACTTGTATACATTATAAATTCCTCTTTCTTAATAGTTTGGGCTGATCTTTGAGCCGCTGCTGAATTCCTACAACCAGACGGTTTCCGTCGCCAGTATGGATGAGATGTATCGCACCAGCCAACTGTGGGTCGATCAGCACTGTTCGCTGGTAGAGCTAAGGCCTGGTAAGCAAGCGTTGTGTGTTTGCCGTGTCCCATCCCACTTAAATAAGAAGCTTTCGTAACAATGTAACTATGCTTGCCCTTTCGCCCACTCGTTATTCAGCCGTTTCCAATCAACTGCGCCAACTGTCTACGACCACCGACGTGCTGTCCGATCCTCCCAGCTCGCTGCAGGAGGAGGTACTTAAGGCGATCTCCAACTCGAGCAGTAACTGTCTCGCCCCAAGAGGCTCCGGCAAGGGGGGCAGCCGCGGAGGAAGCAGCACCGAAACTAGCCCCCATAGGTCGTAATAATCGTCAGCGGTGGCGGCGATGAGCCGTTCGTTGTGTTTATGACGAGGTTTTTAATTCGTTCTTTTTCTTAAGACTTTTCTCTGTTCTTTCAACTATTTACTAATCAGCTATCTATTTGCTTACGACAAACGGTTTTGTTAAACATTGGACAAAAGATCGGAAGGAAACGAAAGAACAAAAAAAGGCTAGTAGGGGTTTAGTTTTGGTTTACAATTATAGTAAGAGTTTAAAAGGGCAGCACACAACAGAACCCAATTGCAATAGCGCAAATGTTCGGATACAGATTTCCATCTTCCAGTCTTTTTTTTACGCTCAAATAGGGAAGAAAACGTCTGTGAATATCAATTCACCACATACAAACAAACAACCAATAGTGCCTTTTTCTACCCGGCTCAATTTTCTTTTCTTTTTTAAGACAAGGCAGGACAGTGATCATCCCCTCTTTCCCCGGTGAAATGAATCGAGTGATTAAGATCAGGATTTTTTTTTGAATTGCTAAGCAAAATGACGTTACCATAATCTCAGTGTGAGGGACAAGGTTGCACACACTACAACTTTGCTGGGGATGGGGATGGGGGAAAGCCTTTTTTCACAGAACCCATTTTCGGACCATGTTTCCGTTTTTGCTTCATCGTTATTGGCTAGTTGTCTTTTTTTTTTGTTTGTTATATGAAGTAAGTCTCTTCGTATTGGTGTGTGTGTGTGTGTGTGCCGCAGTTGCACCAATGCTGTTAGCTCCTTTTTCTACGTTTACTTTAAGCCTGTCGTCGTTAATTTGTCTCTAAGCAGATTAAGTTTTCTCTTTTGCTACCCAATTTACGTTAAGTGTGTTTGACTTATGTGTGTGTGCATGGCGTCGGTTTAACGCCACGAACGATACGAGAGGAATGGAAGCAAACGAAGTGTACGTTTTTTTGTTGTAAGTATGACATGCGTTAAGGTATATTTGTTAATCTATTTTTTTAATAGCTTTAGCAACGGCGTTAATTAGAAGTTATGAGATTTATTTGAGAGAAAAAAAAGAGAAAGATGAAAAATATGTTACTTTTTTTATCGAGAAAAGCACGTAATGTAGCGAATAGCCTTGTGACAGTGACGGAAGAGATGTGAATGTTTAATGCAGAGATCAGCGCAAGGGTGTGTGTGTGTATGTAGCTGAATCGGTCCTTTCTGCATGCAGAACAGCACCATAATAGGCACAATATATGGCATGGTAGGGAATAGCTAACGCATAAGAGCAGCTCGAGTAAAGTACAACTGAAAAGGAAGACAGGGAGCAACAGAAACAGCTTTGTCACCATTGGCAGGCTATTGATCAAACGCATTAAAAAAGCGAATAATCGGGAGGGCGGTGGGGGGAGACGGTTTTGTTCGCTTTTATTGTAACAAAGCTGGCGTCGTGTTGTGCGCAACACCACCAACCACACGCCCTCAAAGCAAGCCGCAGCCGGTGTTTTTCAAGCCACACTTATTACGCTTTGAACCAACAGTCCGAAACCATTTTGCTCCACCGAAATAGTGCTAAGAGCGTCCCATCCGTTTGGCTGCCTTGTCGACTTCCAACTGGCGGAACTGCGTCACGATCACCAGGTACGTTACGATCGAGCTTACCACCTGCGGAGAGATAAAGTGTGAAGCAATTGTTTCTGTACTGTCGTCCGAAGCTTTTCACCACTCACCATGTAGCTTAAGCTGCTGTCGATCGTAAACAGCCCGTACACGGTGAAGCGAACGTCCTGACATAGACACTTGTAGTGCAGCTTGTCCACCATCGCTGCCAGCGGTCGATTGTGCACGGAATCGAACGTGCAGTGCCACGAAATTTGCGTTATTGCTTGTATCTGTACGATGTGCGATAAAAGCGGATCACTTCGTTTTTATGTGACAAGTGCACCATTTTGTTGGCAACATTACCTGTTCCGCTACCGATCCCGCCACGGCTAATAAGCCACCCGTAAGGACACACTTCCACAGCAACATCACCGAATGTTCCACCAGGTACGGTTGGTCGTGGTAAAACTGTAACCCAGTGTAGACGAAATCGAAATACACTACACAGGTCATCGAAATGAGCAGGGACGCACTGATTCCCAGAAACAGTATGCCATAATTCCGGTTCACCAGCGTGACACAGTGCAGCAGATCGTCTCGAAGGCGAAGAACGGCACACAAATTCGTAACATCCGCACGCTGCACTGTTTCGCCGTACATCGATTGCAACCGTTTCGCGCACCGTCCCATCGCGAGAAGGAGCAGAAACACGTGCACCACATACACATCCACCAGCAGTAGCTCCCAGCGAATCTGCAGCACCAGGCTAATGTCCGGCTGGAAGTTGCTAAAGAATCCGTACCAATAGTAGACGGTACAGAGGCAAACGCCCACCATGGCCACCCAGCGGTACGGTGGATAGGCCGGCGATCGATTTACGGCAGTCGTCGTACTCGGCCACCGGTCGATAGCACCTTCGATACGATCCAGCAACTTGATCAGTGTGCCGTAATGGGTCACACTGATGCCGTTTGCAATGAGCAGCAGGCTAAGCGCGATTGTGTCCACCGTCGAGGCCAGCAGCCACATCACGTACGATAAACTGTTCAAGAACAGCGAGTACTCGGTAAGGATCTGTGCCCGGAGCCACGTGATAAAGAGTATTACGCCCAGTGCCAGCACAATCCGCAACCGAAAGCAACGATACACTCTTTGCACGTTTCCCCTGGCTGGACGGGGAGGAACGTACGGCACTAGCGAGCAGCATTTGTAGATCGTGAGCAGTACGTGCAGTTCGCGAAAAATGCCCATTGCTAGTGAGCAGCAGCGGTGTCAAATTGACTGCACCGGTGAAGCTGCTAATTGCGAGTGGTGTATGCATTTTTAAACTCTTGTGCCTCATGTGTCATTTGTGGAGCGAACCTGCGACCTTGCGCTTCCCATCCGATCGATTGTTTGGGATAAGATAAAGAAATGAAAGGAAAATAATGCAAACCACCGCTGCAGGATAAGGGGGAGAACTATACATTTATTTTTTTTTTACCGAAAGACTCTCGCACTTTAGTTCATTATCTCATTTGTCTAGAAATTATTGTTAGCATAATCCTCTCTCTCTCTCTAATTCATTACTACTATGTGTGTCTGTGGCGCTCCGATGCGTGAAAATCGATGGATGAAAATTTAATTTAGCGCCTGGTACGATAAAGGTGACGTGGACAATTTGAGCCTTGATCCTTGACTTGTACGATCGAAAGTGGAAAAGTTACACAATTCTACTGAATATTCCTGGCTCTCGAAGAGAATTAAATTCTAAAACACAGACATTTTTTGCATCCCACATGCTCGTGGAAGGACTGGGAAACGCGTGCTTTATCAAATGACAAATTAAAAAAAAAAAACACACACACACACATCACGCAAACAAAGTCTACACTTAGGCTTGGCAGTCTGGATGATAGGGTTATCTTGTTTGTTAAAGAAAATTATTCTAAAATTACCACAAATTAATAATAACGCTTTTGCTTCTCGTCACGTCAACGTGCACTGCCTAGTCCCAATTTCGTCCAAATCTAATATCTGTCCCTTCTATTCTACCCCTCACCGGACACGGCGCCCTGAACCGCGCTCGTCACCGTCGTCATCGTCGTCGACGGTTCTTCTTCCTCCACTCTTTGGTTGTGCTTGCTGCCGGCCGTCCCGTACCCGAACAGATCAAACACACCCTCGTCCCGCCCGAGCGCGAACGGGTAGTTGCCGTAGAACCGTGGGTTTACCACCAGGAACGGTTTCACCAGTCCGCGCGTTTCCCGCTTCCGGTTCCGCCACCCGTTCGGCCGGTACTGGCTGCGGCGGTCATCGTCCCGCTCGTCCAGCAGTATCCGAGCGAGCCGTTCCCGTTGCTGCGCGATCATACACTCGTCTTCATCTGATTCTTCCGGTTCCTTCTGCTGTTGCTGCTGCTGCTGCTGCTGCCCCCCTTCGGAGGAAGATTCAGACGAGAGCGCACCGTGGCTATGGTCCGACGGTCGCTCCCGATGTTCTATTGCACTTTTCGATCCTCCTGCTGCTGCTGCTGCTGCTGCTATCGGTTGCTCCTCCTCCTTTTCCTCCTCGATCGGGTCCGGCAGCTTTGCGTATCGTTGTTCGGCCCCGGGCCGTAGCACTGCTGACCGTCGGCTTGGGCGCGTGTAGCACGATCCCGCCGGTTCCTTCAGCACCATCAGCGTCAGTGGTGGTCCGTTCGGTTTCGATCGCACCCACAGCTGCCGGACGCTGCCCCCGTACGGTATCGGATCGGGAGTGATTTGCCAGTTGGGTGTGGTGGAGAGCAGCGAGGAGGAGGAGGACTGGCCTCGGCTAGTGGTAGCGGAACCACCATCAGCAGCAGCCGCGGACGCTGCCGCCTTCATCATCATCATCACCACCGATGAGGACTGGTTATTGCTTCTCGGCGCAAATTCGTTCTCGCTCAGCACGAGCAGCTGCCGCTTGTCGCCGAACACGGACGTCAGATCGTCGCTCGTCACGTACAGGAAGGAGCGCAGCGCCTCATCCGCGTGCAGCATTTGCGTGCTTTTGCGCATTGCCTCCAGCTGCGCATCGAACCACGCTTCCCGCAGCTCCAACTGGCGGCGCTTTCGCATGTGTACGCCGATTTGGCGCGCCGTACCGAGGCATGATTCCGTCGTCAGCTCTTCGCCACTGGAATTGACCAATCGGGATGGGAGGTGGAAATTATTAACATTTCAAAGCATCAATTACATACACGCGTGTTGTGCCGGTACGCAACACAAAATAGGCGGGCGCGCGCCCTTTATTTGACAGGTGTGAAACTGACATGGCGGGGGAAAAACAATAACAAATGCCAATCGGTCACCACCCTTGGCGAAACCCTTGGCGCCCAATTACTTACACCCATTTGATGTGGTTTTTGACCTGCTTCTTCACCAGCCCAATGCCTTCCAGCACGTTCGTAACGTCGTAGATGCGTCGCTTCTGTCGGTTGGATAAAGTCGATGACACCTGTAAACGCGAGCGCGGTCAAAAAGAATGCATTAGAATGCTGACGTAGCTGCGACTGCCCAGGGAGGGGGAGTGGACACATACATCACGCAGATACAGCACACCGTCCGGTGTTTCCCGCAGCATCTTCACCACGCTCCGCGTCAGCATGGTGAGCGATTTGTCGAACCGTCGTTTCGAGGTCGGCTCAAACTCACCATCGTCATCCTCCTCCAGCAACGTACTCGGAGTAGGCGACGAAAGGCCCCGAAGCGCTAGCGTCTTCGCCCGCTGCTGCTTGCTGTCGCTCATTCTAGACCGTTTGGTCGCTTTCTTCGGTTCGCTCATGCTCACTGTACCGGAGTGTCTCGCCGGTTCGTCCGTCATCTATCGTGCCGTACGTTACCTCGCTAACCTAATGCCTGGTGGTGGTATTATCGCGTTTGAATCACCTTGCTGCACCAACATTATTTGTTCGCCTCCGAGCTTCAAGTTCGCACCAGACCACACCAAACATGCATCCTCCCTCCGGCTTTAAGCTAATGATGTTCTAAATATGGCCACGGGCAGTCGAGCGGATGGCTTCGATTATTTATCTTACGCGCCAGATTGCAACTTCTTCTTTGT
>AXCO02011127.1:0-10545 GCA_000473525.2 Anopheles melas
ACTTGGAACATAAATAAATGCTAACCATACCATCCCGATCTCCCCCACCATGAACCACTGGTAGCGACGATGACGGGGCTCTCTCTTTCTCTCTCGCTCTCTCTCTCTCTCTCTCTCTCTCTCTCTCTCTCTCTCTCTCTCTCTCTCTCTCTCTCTCTCTCTCTCTCTTGGCGGCAATCAAAATAGATGGCATTTGGGATCTCGAAACTAAATGGTGGCAAGATAAGGGCCGCACGATGGTGGCCTGCCCGCTGCGACTTTTGTCTCGGAGTCAAGAAGGAAATCAAGAAATCAAATCACTGGCAACGGGATTAGAAGTCACGGACCATTTCCCCCTCGGGGCTCGGTAGGGGCCTCGAGCCACGCGATTGGGGCGAATTGAATGTGGTTTCTTTTTCAATTCGGGTGGAAATGATTTAAATAAAGGTTTGTAGCTTCGTTTTTGGAGGATAGCGGTGTGTCCGACCTCCTCCTTCGGTGCGTGGTAAGTGTAATGCTAAAATTAAGATCAAACACAACCAACTCGACAGGTCGCAGTGAGTGCACGAAAGGTGCTTGAGTAGTAATTATTAGCCCAGGTATCATGCAAAAAGGATCGTGGGTGCCCATTATGATTATCGCAACGGGCTGCGGCTACGGCTGCGGTGCTCGATCCGTTTATTTAGCATAAAAATTTTAT
The DNA here is from genome assembly GCA_000473525.2 of Anopheles melas. Lineage (NCBI taxonomy): Eukaryota > Metazoa > Arthropoda > Insecta > Diptera > Culicidae > Anopheles > Anopheles melas. The sequence continues at coordinate 680 of AXCO02011127.1, forward strand.
CAGCTTCTCGGTCGGCCGTTGTTGATAGAGATTTCCTCCCTTTTTAACCTTCTTTTTCCGACAGAATCGAACAGCAGGATGATTGTTCGTGGGCGAGCGAGAAAGTACGTAACCTCAAACAACCACGCTAACTGGAAGGAAGGAGCAAAGGAAGGTAGGGATCAACAATGTTCATTAAACCCTGTCCACAAAAAAAAATAGACGGCGAAAAAGGTAAACACACACCCAAAAACTGAACAGTCAGTGTTGAACGGTGGTGGTGCGCTAGGTGCTTTATTTTAAGCTCTTCTCTCAACCTTTTTTTTCCTGCTGCGCTCAGCATTTGAAATGTAATAGGATTTTACGTTAACACACTAGCACCGGGGAGGGAAAATGCCCTCCCGAATGTAATAAAGACCAACCTGGACCGGATCGTCCCTGCGAGAGCGGGTCGCTTTGGCCAGCAGCAGAGTGTGCCAGCAGCAAGCGAACCTTTCAACGGACGAGTGATATCATGAAATTATGATCAGCAGCGTCGGTGAAAATGTTTCACGTACCCTTGGACGCCCTTTTTTTGTTGTTGTTAAAACAGTCCATGGCCATGGCCCTTCATAAACATCACAATCATGCGCGGTGGTGGTGGTGTTGGTGGTGGTTGGCACACTGCTGGCACCGGGCAACGGTTAACTGGTTTGCAAATAGACACCGTGTGTCTTCCATGTGGGGTGCCCTTAATGGGGTGAGCAGCATGTGGGTGGATGGAAAAATAAACCACCCACCAAGAGGGGTGGTGCCTTACGAGCGCACGTGTATGTGTGTGTGTGTGATTGCTATTACAACTGCTATTATTAGAATGCGTGTACTCGTGCAGAGGCGTGACTGAGTTTGTGGCCTCCTACCCGATATCGATAACGCTAATGTGCTTCGATGGGGAATTTGCCATTATTTGCGAGCGTGGGGGTTTTTGTTGCCAAAGTAATTCAACCCCGCAGACCCCCATAAGCTCCCCCGATGCCCTCGGCCTTCCTGTTGGGTTCGGGTGAAGTAAATCCCTCCCGGGGTCGACCCGGGTGCACGACCGAATTTGCATCCATGCAGCATAAATTTCCACTGGTCAGTAAACGATAAATTATCGTCCCATAACTCCCTTAACCAACGCAAATGTGTGTGAGAGAAGTCTGAGTGCAAGCTAAGCATATAATGAACCCACAAACACACTCTCTCCTCCCGCTGGAAAGTCGGTTGATGGTAATGTGTTATGAGTTTAAATTAAAGGTGAAGCAATCGTTCTCACTATGAAGTTTTGGGAAGCTTTTAAACACACCCACCCCCAGCACAAACTCAAGCAACAAAACACTAAAAGCGTTTCATCGTTTATTAGCAGCAAGGAAAGTGAAGGGAGTGGGGGGGGGGGGCGTCACATGCAACAGGATTCAGCAGTGCAATTAGAGAGCATTGATGTTTTTGACCTATTTTTCTCCAATCCCAATGAACCCCGGTGCCCGTACAAATGCATCGACTTCCGTACCACACGCCTTCCCCTACCCCACCCGTGAAGTTTTCAGTGGCGAGGGGCAAATCGAATTGTGAAAAGTTCAACGTCCTGAGAGCTGCTGTTGAGGGTTGCTGTGGGTTGCGGAAAACGGATCATATTAAACGCAGGCAACCTTTGGTAAGCGATGCAATGTGTGGGGAGTGCTCCTGCTTGGTGACACACATACACACACACCCATGAAGTAGTACACGACCTACCCTTCTCGGAGAGCTGTAGATAGGAAATGGGGAAGCGAACCACTTCAGGACATGCCTCTACATGTGGTACCAATTCCGGGCAGGTTGGACGAATGCTCAGCACGTGCAGCATCCAGTGCAGCACAACATGTCGTTCGATTTCCGACTATCGTGCCACCGTGTGCCACTCGTACTAGTCAGTGCCGAAATTGAACAGGAGACAGGACGACTCCAGGCGAGCCCCATTTGCAATGGCGTCATCGAGGAATGGTTGCCATCGTGGAGTCTGTTGCCCGCCTTGTGCCCACAAAACATGGCTCGAGCAAGGAGCACACTTATCTCGGAGTTTTGCAGCAGTAGCGAGAGAAAGAGAGAGAGAGAGAGAGAGAGAGAGAGAGAGAGAGAGAAAGAGAGAGAGAGACGCAGACAGAGTGCTTGACTTTCGCTAGAATGAAATTTGCGCGTGAACAAGTACTGCGAACACGGGTAGCGTACAAACACTTGTGCCCGTGGTAAGTTGTTCCCCTTACACATGGTGTGGAAAAACAAACGATTAACTCCAAAAGTCATTACGTCGGAAGGCTCGTGACGACGGGTTGAACTGTGCCCGATGGTTTTGGGGAGGGCAACTAAGGCGGGCAAGGATTAAGGAAGCAGAATTCCGTTCTCTGTTGCCTTGGAAGACATATTTCATCCAACCAAGGCCACAACACACGGCGTTACGTATTCGCGTGCGTGACTCATGCACCTTTTCCCGGCCTTGGGCATAGTTTTCCCAGTACCGAGATTAGCGAGCCCTTTCATTGCGATTTGAGACGCTTCAGCTGGAGACGCGATGGTTTGTGATGGTTTGCTCACGCGTTTTATTATTCACGTCACTTGCAGCACTAACACCTATGCTGGCTACGGTCCCGTTTTGGTGTTGGTGACAAACGACGCAACGGAATTATCTCGCCCAGGGAGCGACCGATTGGCGAGGGACTGTAACGCGCGCGCCCAAATCATCCATTCTAGGATTATAATTATTCTCCTCCTCCAAGTGCACGGAGGATCAGAGGGCTGGACGGAAATGGCGAAACGAAAGCGCCCACGTTTTACGTCTTCCGCTAGTGGTGGGCCATCTGCATTTGATAGGAATACATTTTTTCCTTCCCTCTGACACACGAACGAAGGGTACGAATCCTGCCAAGAATATCCTTCGGACAGGTAACAGTAACGTCGTACCAGTATGTAATCTATTTTATGACTTCTGGTCCAACCCACCCCCCAGGCTCCCTCAGGACGCCTGTGGACGCACAATATTCCGATCACGTACACATTTTTTAGTTCTCTCACGCATTAACGCCACCAGCACGCTTCGGGTGGGATTTTTCGTCCCCCCCCCCCCCTCTCCCCTCCCTGGAGCCGCAAGTCACTAAATCCGTTAATGCTGGACACACAAAGAGCCGCCGCTGGACGTAAGGTGCAGCAAAAAAAAGGGCTCCCTCAGTGATCTATGACCTCCAACAGTACCAGCACATATCCCACACTCACACATAAACCGGAGCGAATATATGACAGCCATAAGATAATGCCATTCCGGACAGACACATTTCAGGTTGAGCGCCCTTCGCCGTCCTGCAACGGATGGATTACCACCGGTGGCAAAGGATTTCGCTTCTTTTATTTCCGATGTGGCACACCGGGCGCAAATGGTACTACTCCTAGGGATGGGAGGCAGTCCATGAACTCTGGTCTGTCTTGACGTTCGGTACACTTTCGTTCGGGTGCGTGATTTTCTTACATGCTCGGGGTGATGGCAAAGCTTTTGCTCTGCCACGGTGTCTTTTTTTACAGCCGCTGGATTCACTACAATCCGTTCAAGGTGGCCAAGTGCTGGATGGCCTTTACATTGTAGCGAAAGTGGTACTTATTGGGAAAAAATGGGTGTGTAAAACGACCCACTTACTTTTAATGAAGCAATAGTATGCTATCACGGTGCTTGAGATATGTTTCCAGTCAGCGAGGAAGCGAGTAGTTTTACTTTAAATTGATCAAGTTGTAGCAAAAATGAACCATGTTATTGGGATACGTTTGGTGTACTCATTTCATGCTTATTTTAAACCATAATTACAAACACTTCATATCATAATTTAACCATATCAACTTAACTTATGATAATTTAACATATCATAAGTGTAGATGTTAAAGGCTTAGTTTGATAGTATTCCACCCTTTTCCCCGAGTTCAAATTTCGTTTGGTTCAATTGTCCCGTCAGCACTTCTCGTAACGTATGCCAACGTAGTAAATCATGGTTACCCATCCCAGCTAAGACAATTTCACCTCTAATTGATTCAGACTTGACTTGTAGCTATTGTGAAAATAAGACTCATGACTGCTTTCTACGAATGTTATTCTGAATTTTGAACAGCAGAAATGCTTAACCGTGCTACTAACTAATTATCTACTGCTTTTATTTAGGTTTTTTTTGAAACCTTTGATATCCTTTGCTTTTTTAATTATATGTGATTTTATTTATTGATTTATTTATTTAGTGTAATATTTGCAAGGCCCACGCAGTGGCATAAGCAACTTGCACCAACTATTTTAACACTATCTAACATTAATTGTGGTCAAGAGTTTTATATAAATCCAAAAAGTGTTTTTTAAATGTTTTTCAAAGTATGAATAAGACGAGTTAAAACTGCGAATGTTATGTGTTAGGATTTTTGCAACAAATACACTCTGAGCAACCATATGGCGATGATTGAGAGATTGAATACCTAATATTAAGCACCGTATGCGGTAAGGAGCATCGTATAATGGGGTGTTAATAAGGATTCGGCAAATGCATTTTTTTTCATTTTATCAAAAGATCTAGGTTCTTTGCAACACTTAGGATGTTTATTTTACAAGTTTCGGACCGTTCTCTTCTTGTGATTCCCGTTTACATTTCCTTTCGTTTCAATTCGATACACTATTCTTACACAGTACAAAAATCAATTTCAATCATTTTTTTTATTTGCCAAATTAAGTGGAATCTTTTATTTCGATAAATGAGAGGAGTCAAATCTTCTAACACATACAATATTTTGAGAAAAAACGAACCGGAATGGAACAAAAATTTGTCAATTTGTATGCAAATTAAATCGATACATTGAGGTTCATATTACGGCCCGTGAATGGATAATTGGGTGAACAAGTGGCCCGCCGATAAAATAAGCGTAACGCTACTGCTTTATACTTTTTTTCTTACCTCTTACTATACTATAATTTCTTTAAAGGGCGATACCTGAAGCTTCAATAAGATTCGATGAAACTAACCCTGTGTATCAAAAACTAACTTGTTTTTATATTCAAAATACTCAAATATTGGTCAGTTTTTATCATTGAACCTAGCGGTAAAACAATTTTAGATTTTAAATGTCTTCAATACTTAAACTGTATTCGACACATTTAAAAACATAATCTCGAATGTTGATCCGTTGACCTATCTTCTTCTTCGGCACAACAACCGTTGTCGATCAAGGTCTGCCTAGTGGCATTGGCAGGCTTTCAATTGTTATTGACTTGACTTATTGATTACCCATAGTAGGATAGTCAGTCCTATTCAAAATACTCAATTATTGGTCAGTTTTTATCTTGGTCAGGCCTGATAAAACCCATGGCGGGCATGTTGTTAGGTCGTATGAGTTGACTAATGTACATCGAAACCAGCACGTGACGTTTAAGGTGATGAAAAATGTGCGAAAATATGTGAACAGAGTTCTGAAATATGAAAATGTTGAAGGTATTGCAATCGATAGAGCAATTTTAAATGTATAGTTAATTACATAAATTTTAGTAAAATTTCATTAGTAAGGAGGTTGTATTACACATACCTTTTTACAAAAAAAAACGTTATACATGGAAAAATAGTATCTAGCAACGTTTATCTTTGGTATACAATTTCAAAGACTTCGCAGAAGAATATGACATTCAAAACCGAAATGATTGCGGTGCGCCATGCCATAACAACTTTAATCGAAATAAAATTACACGTTGAGTAAGAACGCTAAACGAAATTGTTGTTCCCTCTGCTAAACGCTCACACCGTCCCCCTTTGCCTTGCCAATCCGTTCGACGTCTCAAACGGCATGGCTGGTTGCAGATAAGAGTTCGAAAACATAAATACTCAACTCTCAAAGGCACATCCTTTCGACAGATATCATTGTATCTTGAGGCAATATTGTTGCGATCAGCACACTCCAACGAACGGTGCCGATAGCTCACTTCCCACATTTCTCTCCAGCACTCCAGCCCTCTCCCACCTCCTTACATGTTGCGTGTCAATGTCAAGTACAATTTAGGGCTCCTCCAGCAGAAGCTAAAACTCGAGCAAGCAACAATGGTTCCGTGCCGTGTGCCGTGTGCGTGCAAACGGACGTCAAAATGGCAAAACATCGGTTTTGCTGTTGCGCTTAGTTCGTTTGCCTGATAAGCGAACATATTAACACGGCCATTGAAGTGGCTTACTTTACGAAACGAGTGCGATAAATGTCTATGGCGCAGCAGCAGCCCAGTTGTGGCGTTCTTTTTTTTTCTTCTTTTCTCTCTCTCTCCATTTTCTTGTTCAAATTCCCACCGGGGACTTGTGCACATTCGAGCACAGCGAGCATGTGTATGTTTGTGTATGTGTAACCGCAGCACATACAACCGACGGAAGAAAATGGTGTTCGTTCCTCCTGCACTCGAGCCCACTCGTGGCGCTCGACATTTTCCCATACCCATTGAAGACGAAAAGTGCTTTCCCATACCCATTGAAGCGAGTTTCGTTGTATAGCAAGAAATGGTTATTTATCGGTTGGGTTGGTTTCGCCTATTTTTACCCACCAAATCTACCCCCCCCCCATCCCCCTCACCTCACTTACCCATTGGTCAGTGCTGGCGGCCTGCGGATGGTGATGATTGGCCCAGTAACCCTCGCCGGCGTCAGCCCACTGCGACTCGAGCGGCAGTTCCGGTTCCGGTGGCCATAGCGGTGGTTTCGGTGGGCGTGGGGAGGCAGTGTCCCCCCGTGGGCACCACAACACCGACTGTGGGCAACCTATGTTGATGATTTTCAGCAACCAAACCGCCGATAGCCTGTACAGACACAGGATTGAATTGGTGCGGCCGACCGACAGCGAGGGTCGACGAATGCCGACGGTGCGTGTGGCAACGTGCTGCCAAACGTCCCGGTAGTCACTCCGGCGTTCCCAACCAACCTCTTACACGTTCAGCACTTGTTCAGCACACGAAATGGGGTCGAAGGGCCGGGAAGCGGAAGGATTTATCACGGTCGCACACGGGGGAAATGGTTCAATTTTTCGCCGAACGCGGATCGCCGTTGAGAAAAAGCATGCACAACGCTGACACGCGAACACTGAGCCTCCGTTTTTATGACATACTGGTGTCGCGCTGTGGTGGCACATGAAGGACCCACTTTCTACGTCGCTCAGCCATCGAGTGGCCGTGGCAGCGACAATCGTTTCACTGTAAGCCCTGCACGAACGTCAACGATTGACACCACATTTAATCACTGCCGCAAGCGCTGGAAGCTGCTTACACTTTGGAACGAAAGACGACAGATGAGAGCCTAATCAATATCTGCTCAACGGATTACACAACTGGACAACCGAAAAATGCTCTCCAAAAATCCAATGAAAAGCGTCATCGAAACGATGGATGGATGATTAATTAGTGTCGTTTAGGGATTAAACAGAAAAGAAAATCAAGTGAAAATCTAGATGCTTAGCCAAAAAAAACGCCCACTGGCGCTTTATTGACCTTCAAAACACAAAACAAAACGCTTTAAATCATTATGAACGACAAATTTGCTGCAGTATATCGCTTAACCCACACACATACACAATCATTGCATTACCAGACATCATTAGAGTAGGAACCGAACGGATGTGCTGTTCCATTTCTCCACAAACTAAAGAAAATCGTGCAAAGCACATTGTCCTGTGGATGAACGTCAGCTTCACGGTTCGTTTAATCGAAACAGAATTGCTTGGCATGCGGTATGAAGCTTTTGTCTGTTTCGGTTCGCAATTTTACTTGATGAAGCAAGCGCCCGAGATCGAACCAAACCTAACAAATAGTTGCACGACCAGAGCGGAAGAAAATGGGCCTATTGCTAGTGAAGCACCAGGCGGCTCCATCGCTTAACTACGAGCGCTACCAGGCGTCTCCATCGAAGAAGGAAGGTTTCAGTTGCCAACGCTCGCGGTGTTACCATGGGAACCGCGAGATAGAGCGACTGTGTCGGCACGTCACGGAAATGCGCATGTTATCGAACCGTACCACCCAGTAACAAGTATCGGCAAGTAGTATGCCACACAGCATTTCGGCTTCATTTAATTTTATCTTTTTTACCGCATTCATTCGCTCGCTGCATACGTGTGTGTTTCTGTGTGTGTATGTGCGTGTGTTGTAGCTCTTGGAAACCACCATCAGAGTTCGATGAGTCAGAGCTTGCCACGCCGTTTTCCCGTGAGCTTAAAACAGCGCAAGAGTGTGGGACCATCGCCGCCGGAGAAAGGTAACAGGCTTACAAACTTGCTTCGTTTTTTTTTGCTGCATCGCAGCGGTTAAAGCAACACCCCGCAGCCTCACTGAGAGGGCTTTGTGCCAATGCTTATCGAACCGTAAACCTACATGGCGGTGGCCTGTCACGGTGGATTCAGTGGGAAATTTATGTTATTGAAATAAGAAACCAATTTCAGGATTAAACTCGGGACCGCTCCACCCCGCTCATGCTCCGTCGCCAAGCAAGTGGCGGCGAATGGATAAAAGTGTCTGGTGGCAGTGCGCTATCATTCGTCGGGCCGGGCTAGAATGTAGCACGAAGCAGAACGGAACTGCGAAGCAAACATTGCCCTATTATCGAAAGGCCTTCTCTATGCCATTGCCCGTTGTGACGTTCTATTTTCACCGAGAATTACCCGGTGGTCGCTTTTTTAAGTTCGCCTTCCCTTCCCAGCCCTGCCTCCCTACGCACGGAAGAAAGAGCGTACCTTATGTGGCGTCCTTGAGCGACTACCAGCGTCGGTGTTTTCTTGTCAGCAAGCTTCTCGGCGTTCTCGGGCACACGCGGCTCGGAAACTTTGTCCGTCGCTTGGATCCCTTATGTGTGTACTGGTGTATGTGTACTGGTGTGGTTTGATTTCCGATCCCAACCGAAGCAAGCTTACACGGACGGTGGGTGGTTTTAACGCGATTCCTGCTGCGGGTGTCGGGTGAATCCGCTTCCCCCTCCTTCCCCCGAGAAGTGCAGGGTGGAAGCTTACGTAATGAAAATTTATGTACGATTTTATTTGAATTCTTGGCGCTTCTGCTGCGAAAGTTGCTACGTGGGTACAGTGGCCCAGAGTGGTCGCTTTCGCTTCGTTTGTTGATTGAATTGGGTGCACTTGAATTGATTTATCTCTTTGGGAAATGAAATGAGCAATCGCGCACTGCACGCGAACGGGTGTGCGTCGGCGATCTTCGTCTGCACGGAGCATAATAACAACGGCCGCGACGAGGATGTAACGCAAATATGTGTACCGCTCTCGTGTTCCGTTTGTTGCCCTTTTGATTCAAATTTATACGCGTCTGTTTAGAGTCAATAAAATCACACCAATATTTATTGGAAGCATTTGCCATAAAACGCAGTACAACTGTATGTTCAGGAAACAAGATTGTTTCCGTTGATTGAAGCGTTGCAATAAACTTCAATGTGTTAAATTGAGTATTCAAAAGTTCAATTGAATGTATCTTATTCTATTCTTTGGATAAATTACAAATAGCCCTTAACAATACACTCAGTCAACACTAAGACGGGTGTGGACCGCTTTTCTTCTGATCCGTTTTCCCTGTAGCAAAGAATGATTATTCATTTACGTGATAAAAAAATACATATCATAAGCTTCCTTGACGGCGTATATAGTCACAGCAAAGAGAAGAAAGAAGTCATAAAACTGCTAGCACACTACAATTGTCTTACAACTCAAAATTGAACCTTACCCCAACACGCTTACCCCATTCAGTACGCTTGCATGATCCCATGTTGCCCGTGTGTCGCAAACAATTCCATCCCATTACAGTCTTCCCTCGCTCGTACGTAGTTGTCAGCGTAGTGTTTGCGTTTGCGCTCACACAGCCCACA